>JBBPLQ010000801.1:0-14152 GCA_038089855.1 Royoungia palumana
TGTCGATCTCGTACTCACGATCGGAATCCTCCCATACATATCCAAGCTATTGCAAGCTGTAGGTCAGGACTTGCGGCCGGTACTGATCTTCATCTTGGCACGTATCCTCGCGGTTGACTCCAGTGTCCAAGTCGACCTCCACAATACTCAAGGCTTCAAATACTTTGCCAATGTTCTGGCACTCACGGAAGAACACCCCCAACATGCTCTTCCTAATGGCGCAGAGCACAAGGCCATGTGCACAAAGTCTTGAAGCGCGATGACCGCCATGTGAAGGGATCAATTGGCCACCCTTTAGGATAACCAATCAGTGAACTCCGTGAGTCGTAACACCATCATTGACATTGCGGTTCCAGCTAATCTTCTCACGTTTCAACCGCTCACGAAGTTCGAGACATCCTCCAAGATATGCACGCCTTACATATAGCTTAATGTTGAATCTCTTGCTGATACCGTGCAGCTCCAGTCCGCTTTTGGATTTTTTTCCAGGACCAGGTGTCAGCCCACAGATTTACTCGAAGGAACCAATAGTTGTGCTACTCAACAAGATCGCTGGCTGAAAAATCCGAACTGTCCACCGGTCCTGTGCTTGCAATATCCATCCTCCGCAGGTTTGACTCCCCGGTGCCTTTAAATGATTCTGAGCAAGAATTTGTGGCAGCTTGTCGCGAAGCGAAGAAGGATGAAACATACATATTCCGTGAGTTTTCACTGTCTGTTTGACCTGCTTTCATAACTAAACTGCAGCAGCATATGGGGGATAACTTTCCCAATATGGATCTTTCCAGGAGCCGATACCCCGCGCATTTCAATGCGTACTGCGAGGAAGAAGAAGGGACTTCCTCTAGTTGTACCGTTACCCCTCGAGAATTGACAGCGTGATGAGGACGCCGAACGAATGGCTGAACTGCGAACCTCATCTAGCATGAAATTAGCCCAGATTGCTTACTACTTCCCCTTACCCGCTTTCTTTTCCTGCCAACCACCTGCGTCTAAGCTTAGTTTCTCGAGGTAATGGGCTCGCCTTCACAAATTATACTTGTGCTGACTTTTCACAGCGAAATGACGTGGGAATTTCCCCTCTTCTCAGAGACAACAGCGGAATCAACAACATGGTGCAAATACACGCCGAGGAGCGATTTCGGCCTCTGCGTGTATAGCTTCAAGTTCCCATTGCTCGCGTGCGAGGTGATTTCAAACAAGGAGTTCGATACGTGGAGGATGCTACTCCACGTTACCGCTGCGGCTCGCGCAATTCACTGCATCAAGAAAAGAAGCAACATCACTCCTTTCTTCGTTGTGGCAATTCACACTCGCTCGGATTTGCTCACGGAACGGTACATAGTCCAGGCAATGAGATCCGGTAGAGGTTTGATTTCGAGTTTTGCTAGTGTCAAACGAAAATTGAAGACCGTTTCAGGTTGTAATTCCGCAGAAAATTTTTCGCTTACAAAGAGCGACCGACTCACGCGAATTCTTCAAGGAACTATACGACGTGCAAGTCGGATCACGCGAGATTGCGGGTGCGCTTGACAACAATGAGAAGCAGGCCTTGGAGAATATTGTGAAAGCCACCAGGAAGCCAACCCCATATACTCACCGATCGAACACGAATCAGAGCGGACGAAGGCTACAACGAATTCAAGCACGGTTTCAGAGGAGTCTGATTTCACACAAGCTACCAACGTCCAGGAGCATTTACACGACGTGCGCTCCCCTTTTCAGCGTACCAAACATATGTCCTTGAGGAGCACCCGGGTTCAACAAGACCTCGCTGACCTTGTTTGTCACCGACGTGATCAAGAACTGGGTGCTTGCGTTTGTCGTTGGCGTGCCATTCTTGCCCGTCTTTACCTACGTGGTCAAATAGGTGGGGACCGATTTGCAATAGTCCGTTGGAGGCGTATGGACGATCCGTGATGGTACTTCGACCGGCTTCTGAAACCGTGGCACCAATCGCTGGCAGGCTCTGCGGTGGAATATTAGAACTGCTTGCTGACTTGTCCACGCCAAGCGATAGTAAGTTGTTAGCGTACTGCAGACTTGGCGCTGAAAATGGTTCCAGGCGCCGCTGCCACCCCGGAATCGGCCCGCGGGCTTCAAAGTAGCAAGCCGCGAAAAACCCTGATGATGCAGTATGCAAAGTCTCGTTCACATCCAGGTGGTCGCTGAAGGTTGCATATTAGGCATACAATGCACATGAAGCAGCCAGGGTGTTTCGATTCGTTTTTAAACTTCGGGCTGGCTTGGCGGCAAATCCGACTGGGATACTGCGGTAGCACAGTATGTAAAGGCTCCTGAGCCATCGCCTTTATCCCGTTCATCACATTCTTACCCGCGCTTGATTTCTTTGTTGTGAATTCACGCGCAACCTTGCCGCTTATTCTCCTTTCGATTGCAGTGAAGATACACCCGTTCCGATTCTGCGTCGTGGTTACCATAGCATCATTATCAACAACTTGACTTGTGTGAGTATATCTGTGTCCGAAGCTGTCCGAACGGCTAACGGGAAGGTTCAAAGAGAGATTGGTGAATACGGGTCATTGTCGCATTCAAATCACCACCCACAGAATGCATTCACTCAAACACAAGATCAGCTTTCCGCAGGGTCGAGGACTTGACGCATGTGTGCTGCAATGTAGTTTCTTTGCGCTGCGACTCAACATTCAGCGTCCTGGCCGGCATATACTACCTTAATTGGGATGGTGACACGCATGATTGCCGGTCGGCTAAGAGCAAGATTGACCGGCTAATTCACGTAGTTCCCTTCCTTGACGGAACCTATCGCTCAGTCTCTCTGTTTCCATCAATTCTAACGCAATGAACAACAATTCTGATGCTTAGTGAGTTTCAAACTTCCGCAAGGACGAACAAGTCATCTGATACCATGTTACCTTGTCCCGCAGTGGGCGAGTCGAGGCATTAAGTCAAGCAGGCAGAATAGAAGTTGATGAGGGGGACGCAGACCAACCTTTCGCCGTTGCGTCGATTCCTCTACAATACGATGATGGGGAGGACACGAACCACTCGCAACGTACAGTTGAGCAAGTGATTGTGGAGAGCGCAAGGAGGGAAAGCATCCAACCAGACTATCTTGCCGAATTCCATGAGAAGACAGCGAAGATGACTAAACTCAGCAGCTTAAAGCGTCTCTTCGAGAACAACAGCACTGAAGAGGCAATGCGGTTACTGGAGAGGCGCCGTTTCGTGACTATCGATGACGAGTTCAAGCTCGATCCCAATGTTCCCGAGACGTTTATGCACATGGCAGGCCATGCCCTTGACCATGTCATGTACATGGGGAACCGGCTTGGGCTCGACGCTGCCCTACCAAACGTCATGGTGGATCATCGCATGGAATTCCGACTCAATGTTTGTCAGCCGCACCGTCTATGGCCAGCCACCAATGCTAGCGACCTTCCCTTCAACCCCATGGGGAGGATGCTTTGCATCGGTTCTCGGAATCAAGAGGACATTTGGTTGGCAATGGTGCCGAGGAACGTGCTCAGAAGGAATCGTGTCAATCGTGCCCATCCGAACCCCAATCTCCTGAATGCACAGACCTCTGCGATGAAGAAGGAACACTATTACATGATTTGCATGTTCGTCGCCTCTGCGTTGCACCAAATGCGGTTCGAAGACCTGCATTGTCGAACCATATATCCACAACCCTTGACTCGTGCGGCAGTCAAATCTTCTACGGAAATCCTGTAAGTCGCCTTTTCTTCTTGCGTAATATTTTCACCAGAATATATTTGTGCAAATCATATTGCCGTGTGGCGTATGGGTTCCATCATATTGAGACCCAATATTGCGCGGTTCTTTCAGAACCGGATTCTTGGAACAATTTCATTATTTTCGTCGATCAAAACTAGATCGCTCACATTGCTAAACTTTTTGACAGGGGAAGGGAGAACGAAAGACAACGTGTTTTGCACCTCACACTGGAACAGTTCAGAAATCTCCATGGACATTTTCGAGATGCATGGTCGGGTTGGGTTAACAATGCACCGCAAGAATGGAAAGAGGATGGGTTCTTGGTGAACAGCATGCCTGTTGCAATTACCCTGCGTTATGGACAAAATCAAATGCTTCGACAACGCCTGGATGATGATAGTATCGACCAGGAACGACGTAACTGGGAGCTTGACCATGATTACACCAATATACTGATCTTCACGTTCTCATTGGCAAGCCATGTAACGTGAGTGCTACTTTCATTCTCATTCTTTCATGACTGAATGACGATGTTCTTCAATCGTCAACTCAGATTTTCTCATGTGACGCAATGGAGAAACGTGCCTCCGGAGGAAATTGTTGCAAGATACGGAAGGCTTTTCACTGCACCACCAGGTGATCGCAATAGGATTGAAATCGAGGACTTAGGGAACTTCCCGCTCATGCAAGATGATGGCACTAACACCATACCTATTTATACTGAGGAGGGATATGTCGTATTTCGTCGTGTACCTCAACCGGGGTATTCAGACCTTGGGGGGGCGCTTCTTAATCTTTCTTTGACCCCCCAACTTTTTCTTCCCCCGAATGACGAGGAGGACTTTATCATCCGTGCTGCTCCTTGTTCGCTGTATCCGTTGGCGTTCAGCAAGACGTTAGGGAACATGCAAGCCTCTCACGGTTTAATCCACTCATTCAATGAGCCACTCAGAGTCATCAATGAACCGTTACAAGCTGATCTCGAAGATCAAGACGACTCACAAGATGATGGCGACTCGCTATTCGGAGAGAACGACCAACATGACCGTCATCGCCGCATTGGCACTCCGGTTCTCCGGGGGTTGCGGTGCCAGGGGTACAACATCCTGTCCCACCGAGTTCGGAATCAGAGCAAGTTTCACGCCGTTCAATTGGGTAAAATTACCTCCGCTGTATCCGGAACTACGGCAGTAGGTTTTGCCAGCATTTCTCAGTGGACAAGGCGTGTCCAAGAATGTCGGGATAACCTGCCACACGAGGTGTTTCACTTGAAGGTCCGCGGCGACAATCAACCCCAAGCGATGCGGATGGAGAATACCTACCAGTTGGATGTTTCACGAATGAAAGCAGAAGATCGTAATGGAGGGCAAGTCGTTTTATCCCACGAATTCGATCGTTGAATCACAAATTCACGGACTCCTTTCACCACTAGGGTTATTTACGACAAAGTCATAACTTTGTTGTTACAAGCATGGACACATGCCGCCGTACGAGAGAGTCTTAAGCAGACATTGATTCCGTTTAAACGCGATGTAAGCGATCTATTGCCCTCAGTTGGTGAGATCCCCAACCGATCTTGGGTGACGTGCAGGTCATTCCGCAAATGTTTGAATGGACGACCTTTCCTGTAACTTCTTTCCTGAAGCTGGCTTGGGACAAACTAGAACCCACGCTCGACAAGAGTGTTATCGTCGAACCATATCTGGTTGAAATGATATCGATGTTCGAAAGGGCGCTCAATTATGGTCATACTGGCGCCGCTCGCGTGCTCACGCGCACGCTCATGGATCGTACCTGGTTATCATTAGGTCTCATCTTCGATGGGCTCCCTTCTTTGTCTGGCAGGTTCATCTCTCACGGAGACCTCGCCGAAAAATCCATCAAGCTCCACACCAAGCATTGGCCCATGGACGTGCAGACCAACAGACCAAGAACGTCATCGCGTCGGGTCCAGGAACTGACATACGGAAATGATCACTACGAGGTTAGTAAAGATTGATTAACTTTTCTTTGCAAAGCACATTCCAAAACAACTAACAATGCCATTGTATAGGCTTACGTCGCACGTTTTCAAATAGTCCACGCCACTAAAAACCTCCCAGACGATGTCTACACAGACATGGAGCATCCGTGCCAGCGTCTTGCATGCTATGCAGCAGAAATCGGCCTGCGTGTGTACATCGCAGATGTCATCACGTTCGTGGGGAAAGAGACCTCGCGGGAAATTGCACCAGCCCTGGGAAGCGATGATCTCATCGAACAAACACGCGTTGCTCCCCGAAAGAGAGCACTGGACAGATGGGTCGACTACGAATTTCCTTTGTCATATTCGGAGGGAGTTTTGACAGATCTCATGCGCGCCGTATCAGACCACAGAGAAGACGATTTGAGGATTGTCAGTGCCGACATCGGAAAGCAGTCGTTATCATTTTTCGTGGAGAAACTCATTGGAGCCTGCGAACCGGAGGTTCCAAGGCGACAGCCTCCCTTCATTCAACAAGGACGAGCCCTATCTGTTATAAAAACGGTGATAACGCATATCACCACGACAGCAAAAACAGCCCGCGTACCTGACGCAGATGTGGAATCGTTGATCCTGAATTCCTTTCTCACAGCAAGCAGGAAGCTCAAGATAAGCCACGTTCCTTGGATTGCGAACCGAGTGGGACAAGTCGGAAACCCGGGTACGCTCATAAACCATACTGTGTGGCTCAGTCTTGGCGCAGCAGAACCACCCCATGCCATCGACTGCGCTGCATTCAGGACACCTGAGGAGAACACAAGGACTATGATTCGCGAATCGTCACAGCGCCTCATTGCCGGGGACCCTACAGGTGAATGGTCAGCCATGAACATAAGACTTTCTGGTTTCCACACGATCCTTCACAAAACAGTGCTGCCAATCGAATGCGCTATAACCACCATTGTCATTCCCAGCGGTTCGCCCTCATACATCCGTGCCATGTATGAATGGGTGTTATCAAACTTCAACATGTCGAAGCCTATCCATTTTCTAGCGCTGTTTTGTGGCATTGCATTCAGAGGCCTCCTCCCATACGTTCATTCGCCTCCTCATCGAACCCTCCCACATGCCAATAATTGCACTGTCGCGGAGCGGAACTGCTTCATAAAAAATTTGGACTGGATTGATAAAAAAAAAAAAAAAGGAACGACGGATGCTGCCCCTTTTATTCTGATGTTCATTGCTTATGTCTTGGGTTACTATGAAAAAAATTCCCCGGTCGGAAGGCTCGTCAACGACCCAAATGGAGATTCCAGTAAATGGTTGGAAAAAAACAGCGAGTTTTCTGCACCGTTTCAGACTTGCATAATATTTACCTCTTTCATTCACAGCTGCCAAGGGCATGTCAATTATTGTTATGTGCAGGTTTGGCCTAGCAGATCCGACCACTGGACTCGCCTTGAGGTCAGGGAAGTGGAACAGAGACGTCACCCCACTCTCTGAAGAAGAGCTTAAACGGAAATCTGCAAAGGTGAAGGACTACCTAACCTCCAAATCCGAATATGGCGCATTCGACGCAGTGGAGTATTTGGCTAGTACCAAGACCGCGCAGTTGCTGGCCAGGAATCTCTTTCTGAAGGCTAGGCCTTATGCACAATTGTACGGGGCCACGGATAGCTTTGGAAATCAGAATAAGCGGGGCCCCGATGTGTGGCAGGCTGACGAGCCCTCCACGAGTTATGCAGAAGCAGGGGGTTCACGTTCAAACAAACGCCACCGCCTTTCTTGAGCACAATCAAGGCTTCACTTCTTGGACGAATGACTTTGGATCACCATACGCTGATTAGTTAGTGAAACAAAGTCAGATGCCGGTCGAGGACTCGTTTGTACAGTCAGGAAACTTTCATAAATGAGTCATTTATATTCGCTATGTATCCCTTGGCTACCGGCGCGTTTCGTTGGTATCAACGACAGGTGGTTTGCATACATACACTGGTGTCGCACTCAGAATCTGGGCCAATCAGCTTCCCCGCAGTAAATATTTGTCATCCTCCGCTCCCCCCAACTATCTAACCAATCACCTATCACATCAACAAATTGGCCAAGAAGGTCTTCAACACAGACCACTTTCCAGATATCTTTGCTAACAACCATGTCGTCTTTTGTCTTCATCTATTCCAAGTCTCCAGGATAACATGGACCGAGGTAATTGATGAAGTATATGGGAGATCAGCCCGTTTTAGTATACCATTTTACTGTACCGCGCGTGTCAACACTGACGACGTTGCGCCAGTCTCGTGCCACGTCAACTGGAGGTAAGCCTATTCTATATAGTTCTACTTACACTCCTTACTCGCCTGTATGTAGTGTAACCCCTCCTTACAGTCGCCGTGCTCCAAGACAAAGTTGGGGGAGCAGCGGGAGCTACACGAATGATTGTGAACGAGACGAATCCAAGTAAACAGAGAAGTAACCCGCCAGTCTGTTCACGGTCACCGTCTCTTGCTAGGGATTCTTTCGGTTGAGGGCAGCAAGGTGGTAAACCTCGTGCGAGTCATATCGTGCGAGAAGTGGTATTCAGCGTTGCTGATTCATACAGCCCTTGACTCTAGCGTCGTTGAGCTGGTAATTCTCGTGGACAAATAAGCGTTCATTAAGTATACGTGGACGATAGAAGTTTCTGTTTGTTTTTTGCACACTATGGGCATGTACCTGTGTCCTCTCCCTAACCCTAACCGTTGGTAGAAGTCCCTGTATCTGATATCTGTGTTACATCATTTTGAATCATACAATCAACTTTTCTTGGATGGTGCTCTGAAGCAGGAACAGAAGAAACAAAGTGCTGTGTTGTATTATGTATCTAGCGGCCTCAGGTGCACACGATGCCACTGTGATTGCGAGGGGATCGGTGCGACTCTTGCACAGGCTGGGGGATACATCACGATTTGGAGACACTCGGAAATAACTACGTATGGCAGCCCAAGCTTACGCAGGGAAGTCACGTCCACCTAGGCCTGCAGCTTTCTCACTGATTGGACACTAGATTACACATACATCCACTGGCAAGGAAGATTCGAGAACAGCATTTGCTTGGAAATTTATTATAGCAGTCTTATCTCGATAACTGTCCGACGAATCTCCTTAACCAAGTTCGTTTGGAAAGTCAAACGTGAGCTAATCTTGGAAAGGCCACCACCCTGGCTGCAAAAAAAGGACTATGTGCCCCGCACAGGTCGCGGCAAATCAAAACTTGTGGACCGGATTGTGAACCTCAACCAGAGCATGAGCAAATCTTATGAGCGAGCGCAAAAAACCTCGAAAACAAAATTTGGACAGCCACGCGAACACATCAATGGATTGCTGCATGCGAGATCAATTGAGCTTGCTCTTGTTTGCCATCCTTCACCTCGTCATCATCTGTTGAACAATATATTGGTCATCTTTTCATCTATGAAGCGACTGGTACTCACGGCCATTCCTTGAAATATTGCAAAATTCCATTCAATTGAACTTTCCCTCCCTTGCTGAACGCAATCGGGCCGCCAGGGAAGCCAAAAAAATAATTCAAGTCTCGTTAAGCTTGAAGACTTTGGTGGCAAGAGGTTTGACACGCCCACAAATCGCCTTATGGTAAGAACTTGTCTTTCTTCTTCATAGATGCCTTGAGGGATTCATGCTCCTCCATAGATGGTTCAGATCGAGTACTTCTGGAAATAATGTGTGCCTGGCGCCCAGCATTAGATTACAAGTTACTCTTTGTCAAATTCCGATCTTCTCGACATATCCTGTGCTAATTCAGTCGTAAGAATAGATCCAGGGTATTGAACCCACCGCAGTGCTGCAGGTTTTCTACTGGCCAACAAGAATTGATATTCGAAAAGCGACCTGCGTCCTTACGAGCAATCACTGCTTTCATGCCATTTTCTGAGATATGAATCGTAAGAAACACTCTTAATCAGAAATACCTAACGGCACACTGACGTGCTTCAGAGAACTTGAAATGATATGACCAAACAGCCTAGAAAGGTTACTACTAAGTGCATAAACGACGAGATTATTGGGTCTCGGACTCATAACTCTGCATTGTTTGATCCACCATCCACAGCGTGATCTAGAGCAAAGGGCGAATGAGCTGGGTTCGATGATCAGGAAAAACAGCTGGCTGAGAAAACGTGCTGAAAATGCTGAAGGGCGAGCCATCAAGCTGCTACCATTTGGCTTCGTTGTGGATGACCGATGCACTTCAAGAGGTCCCCGTCAGAAAACATTGCCCCCAGGACGAGAGTATCCTGATTCCTGACTGTTCCACATACACATTGACGTAAGAATGTCTCCAGACTGATCGTTCAGTCTGAGCACCGGAAGCAGTCACATCGCTGTGACAACTCACTCGTAAACGCCACGCCGAGACCTGTGAAATCCACAACTTGATCTCTCCTTCCTTGTGGCTGCCCACACATCCTGAGTTTCCGTTTTCTTTTCTCCAATGACAAACGTTTTGGGGATAGAGAGAGCGTTGCAGACCCTGACTTTGAGCTTTTTGCAAAAAGAACCGGAAAAAAGGAAAGCTTAGGCTCATTATTGATGCACCGCTCAAGCAATATAAGGAGTCTCGAGAATCGAGTCTTTTACGCCAACAGATATTTCTTGAGCGCCAACATCTTCTGGATCTATCAGCCGTAATAGGGCTACTTCGCTCGGCTTTCTGCGGCCGATCAATGCATAAAGGCTGTGGTCGATTGCTCTATACATGCCGAGAGCTATGTCGGGAGTACATACATTCAAGGTCCTCAAGGTCCTCCTGCCATAGACATCCTGATCTTGCTCCCCTATTTTTCTGCGAACTCCAACTCCAAGAAGAGTGCGATTAAAGACCATATCTTTCAAGGTATCTCCGAAGTCGGGGGTGCGTTTGGCCTCAGTGACGAGCTTCCCCAACTTCATCAGGAACCTGAGATAGCCTACGTTAGCATCCACGATGGATCGATGCATGAGCTAGTTACCCTTTGCATCCTCTCGCAATCTTGAGAAATTTCTCTGGCTCGCGGATCAAGCTTTCGGACTGAAGCTAACGAAGCTGGACACATTCCTGGTAAATGGTAAATTTGTCCTTCCACTGGTCCAGGAAACAGTGCGCAGGAGAAGCCCATCTTGAGTCGCCAGATCGGAACTATTGCTCTGTTGGAAAGTTCGCTCAGGCGTTCCTTACCCAAACCTGGGAATGCGTTCAGACAGTTGGCTGCAGAAAGAGAAGTCATGTACCTGAAATGCACTCAACCAAGCGCCCAAACCACTGTGGAGTCCGGAAGAAATTTTTTAATCGGTTGAGGAGTGTAACCGAAGCCGGATGTTGTTATATACCCAGTTGACTCAGTAGAAACTCTGAATCTATGGCTGGGACAGTCGCAATGAAGAAGCCGAGGGCTCTTCGTTGGGTACTCCGGCATACCTGTAATGTCCTTACCTAAGTAGGATCCCGGAAAAATCACCGAATTTACCTTATTCAAGTTTTCTAGACAGCTCTTCTCCATGTTGTTTTTCGCGGCAATAAATTTAACACGTCTGGATTCATCCAAATCGTGATCCGAGTATTGTGATTCGAGGTGTTTGCAAATGTATGGAAAAGCAGCTGTCCCGACCAGCGCATCCTCTGAAGAACAGAGCTTTATGATCTTGTCCAGGGAAGGGAAACAACGCAATCTGAGTTCGTATAAGAGTTGGGCTGAAAATAAAACTATTGGCCGCGCTCTCATGCAATGGAGGAAAATAGCTACCTTCATTCGAGTGACTGAGTCATTCGACCATGTCCAATCCCAGTTGATCACAGGAAGCTGAAGTTCAAGGAATATAGGCTCTGGTGGGTAAAATTCACTGTCACGATACCGAGACGTCTCGCTGGCGTTTCTCGTAGTCAACTTCGCAGTAAATATAGACCACGACTTCGTCGATCTCGTCCGGCGAAAGTTACGCCTGCGCCGGGTACCGGATGATCTCAGATGCACTGCCCTCCCACTTTCCGTGCATCCCAAGCACACTGGAGGAGCGTTAAAACAACTTGGGAACGCTTTCACTCCGGCTTACCGACTGAGAATGAGATCTGGCGGAACATGTCCTCGAACGCCAAGAGAGGTCAATAGTGTTCTCAGCGCGTGATTGATTTTCTGTCCAGATTTGGACTCGACGATTGCTGGATCGTGTGTATCAAAAAGATTATCGTTTGCGGCAGGAAGATACAACTCCTCTGGTAGACACGATCCTCGAATGGTTGGTAGGAAGCTCTTGGTCTTGACCCTTGCGTATGTCCCGTACCCCACGACATGTTTTACTAGGGAGCGAAGGTCACAAACGGGAAAGTGCTCCGAGGATTCGGCCTGCTCCATCATGTGATTGTGTCAAATCGTAACGCGAATGGACAGATGCGACCTGTGGATGGGAAGGACGCAGTAGCCAGTGAGGAATAACGGATTCCTGCCAGTGCAGCAGGCTCACTAGGTCCTCTCGGGAGAATTGCTGAGTGAGTAACGGCTCGGGGAGTGAACCATCACGCGGGATGTAGATACCGAAAACCCTCTCGTCGATGAGCTACTGTACTGAGGAGAGAAGAATCTCCTTTAGAGGAAGCGATGAACATCCATAGAATGGTCTCTCTAACAACTCTGCCACCTTCGGAGAGGGGGTGGAGGGATGAAACGTGAAAAACCGAAGAGCGCAGCGAAATTCCTTTCTCCCATGATTGTTAGATGTTGAAAAGTTTCCATTCGTGAACAGCACGACACAAGGTGTCGGAGTAGCTCATGGTTCCACTGATAGACTGAAATACACAAAAGGGGATGGCCAACGAGCAACATTGCACCGCTTGAGAGCGGGGTACTATCACGCCGTTGACATCACTAGGGTAGGTGTTAGTGGCTGCAGCTGCCGATCAACAAGAAACTGATTCACCCGAAATCCATTAATCCACGCTCAACGACGGGAATATAGCGCGGTGCCATATGCCCCACGACAGCAGTTGTCTGTGTGGTGGCGTGACCCTAGCAAGCACTTAAGTCCAATCCAAGGTACAATACAGGGATAACGGACAATGAAGATGCGGGTATGCCTCGCCCTTTCCTTCAACTTATACAAACAACCTTGGATCGTGAACGCGTGACCTCGGCTTTGATCACGATACCTGTTCAGACAGCGCTTAGTATTACACGTCGCATTGAATCAGGTGCTCACAGTTCCGCTGAATCCCTCCGATGTTCTTCGCAACCGCCTTGGCATGATCCTTTCAGCACCTTTCAATAGCTCAATGGGTTGAGAGTCTACTGCTTTCTTTTCGATACTGCCAATACAGTGGTTGTCGAAATATACTTGCGCCTTTCTCAGGTGCGCCACGAATGTAATTGGCACCGCTAGAAACCGCAACAAGTCCAACGTGCGCGGCATCAGAGAAGTCTCTCGAAGTGGAATCTCTATTTCTGAGATCTGATTACTGGAGCCAGGTGCCCGTGTCGACGGTTGACTCGAAGTGGTATACTTAGGAAGAGGTTAGGGTAGGGAGGTCATAGATGGACACACCAATTTTTGTTAGTCGGCCCCAATCTCCGTCTGTGAATGCCCTCCCGTTGTTTTCGACCGTCCAATGAATGACTCTGAAAGGGGAAATTGAGACATATTTCGCTAGCCAATAGGACGAGGTCCACGTACAAGAGTAGTCCAAGGGCAGAAGAAGCACCAACACCGTCGAAATTCTGAAGCAGTTCCCGGAACACTGACATGCGACTGGTAAGCAGTGTTGGCGTGTGTCGAAGATGGGTGAGAAAACGCACCGGTAGATTCTCCGGAATATCGAGCTAGCATCTTGTCGACCAATGCACGCTGGTCGACCAAAACCGACTTAAACCCGTCGCGCTGGCCTATGGGTGGTGCCTTGAGCGTCAGGTGGAAGACAAGGGATGGCCGGACTTAGGGTTGCACACGGGTACGGGTAACACCGCGGTGTTTGGGACACGGGTATGGACGGGTACGGATACAGTGTTGAAATGTCGAACCCGCGCCAACACCGTGTACCCGTGCAAGGGTACACGGTGTTGGCACGGGTTTAGGGGCTGTGACCAAGATGGGACTGGATCGTGAGACTAAAAGTACTTCGAATAGCGTTCAACTACAGCGGTACCTGCTTCGAGAACTGATACGCAATTGTCACCCCAACAACTGCGATGTGCACGGACTTATCGATGGATCAGGCAATAAAGCTTGTTGCAGGTCGGGTTGAAAATTTCCAACCTGCGCTACAATGGCTCCCAAAACACCCGCTGATGACGGTGCTACTGGCACCGAAGGCCCAACAATCGTCATTCCTGCACGAAAGAAATTGAAAGGCACGGAATCTCGACTTCAGACTGCGTCCAAGTCACGGCCGGATGGTGAGTCGTAGTTACTTAGTCACAGGCTCATATTTTGACATACCAGCAAACCAAGTACAAT
>JBBPLQ010000802.1:0-14146 GCA_038089855.1 Royoungia palumana
TACGAACTTCAGATCAGTACAACTCTTAAATACTAGGAAGTATCCCTAATCCTTTTCGAATTCTCTAGCCGAGCTGCGAACATGGTGGCGTGAAGGAGCAGTAGCGCGTCAGCCTCGGCTGTATGACACACCTAGAACCTCAAACGTGATGTACCTTCACTTAAGTATGTGATTAGAGCATTTACAGTAATGAGTTTCAATGAGCTGAGGCGAATAACAACAAAAAAACCCGACCACGAACAACCCAATTGCGCCAGCAAAACGAGGTAAGTAGTAGATTGAAGTACAAGGAAAATAAAAGAGCGTGTAGCGTAAGATAGTCGATTATACGGTAACATTATTCGCGGCCTGTATAACTAGTAAAGTTAGGTCGGACCAGAAAAACCGGGTCGTATTACTCTATCATCGTTTGGTACACCTGTCACAGCAGGAAATCATGTGGTCGGAATATTTCAACCTCTATTAGATGTGCAATGTAGGCATGCTTGACGCCTCGGGCTGGGATTGAGTGGCTGGCTACTTCGCACGACAGGCCTTTGCATGTGTATATTGCACGTCACGACGGGAGAGCGGCAAGCCACATCTAGCGCACCTAACCCTCACCCTTAGGTGCCGGGACACGATATGCCTGGGGATATTCTCCCGTTGCAGCGTATCCCGGCATCCTGCCCATGGGCATCCTACCGTGTCCTTACCACCACCATGGAACGCATGATCCCGCTTAAGATGGTCGCGTACGCATCGGACGTTCCCACCCAAGGTAGCATTACAGGGCGAACCGTAGATCGCGCACTGGCAGCTATAGATGGTATTCGAGTGGTGCGCAGCGACGGCATTCGTAGCAGCAAGCGGAACCGGTAGCGCTGCTGCAGTGGCAGATTGTTCAACGTCGGGGACAGTCGGCGGTGTCAAAATAGAATGGTCCATGGGTTGAACTTGAACATGTACCAAGCCGTTCGTCGTATTAGGTGTTTTTTGACAACGCGAGGTCGTCAGCGGAAGATGGCAAGGAAACAAGGACGAATCGGCGGCAGGAGTCTGTGTTTCTTGCATCGTCTCGTCTGCTTGACGCAAACGCACTGGAACCGCACGGAAAGCACCGTACGGACAGCATCCGTCCGTAGGGCACGTAATAGATGGTGAATCATAAGCAACGAACTCCTCGAATGGAGAACCTAAGGAGCTTGGTCGAGAAGGAACAGAAATTTCTGGAGGGTCTTGGCAAGAAGGAACTCCAGGTTCTGAAACGATAGCGACCAGAGGGTCTGAAACCACTTGACCATGATGCAAGAAGAAACCTGGTGGGAGATTCCTGTGCGTAAGAGAATTTGGTTAGTCTTTGTTCGCAGGGCAATTAATATGCATACTCAGAGGAACTATAAAGATCTAGAGGAGAGTAGTTTTGCTGGACATTAGCTGACTCTTCAAAATATGCATCGTACGGGTGGTTAAGGGAGAGGCTGAAGTCGATAGCGGAACAAGAAGAGGATATGAGGCGAGTCATGTGAAGACAGACGGGCACTTTCGAAAGCCCACACCATTGATGGGTACAACTCGTCCTTTAAGTACATGTGCAACTAGCGACTGGCGCTTATCGAGTTGTGGCGGCGATCGAAGCGTATCGACTCGGGTTTCCGTGGGAAGAAATATGCTCCTGCGATTAGATAAGTTGGCGGTGTATTCGGGGTACCCGTATCCAAGCAAGTTGTAATTTCAACGATCTATGGATGAGTCAAGATGAAAATTATCTGAAAAGAAATATGAAAACACAAGCATTACGTTGATGGCACCGGGACCTAGAGGAGATGATGATTGTCTCATTGACAAGCTGGCGCCGCAGCAAGTTATACACTCTCCATTCGGGTACCTGGGCGGAGGTAACAAGGAAGACCCTGGCTTTCAAGAAAGCGCCTGACGCCGGTATGTACAACAGTGGGCGGTCCTATCCATGGCGGGTTATCCAGATGATAAGCATGACAACGGCAAAGTAGACTAGCATTACGTATGCTGGCGTCCTCCACGGACTCCATTGCATGTGACAGAATAACAGATTCTATTGGAAGCCCTGGAATCTTGACGAAGATCATCCTAATAGAACCTTGAGCCACCTGGCAGGTAACTTGGGGAACGCAGAATTCTATGGAAGCACCAACGGCGGGCTGGCAGGCCCGAATCGGAATGTCAGCGTCCAGCTCATCCATAACTCATCAGTTGATGCATGCTACCCTTGTTGGTCCATGACATGCATGACGGTTGAGTTGGGCCGTAATACCCGATTTCTCCGACGATGACAGCTGAGCGTTATGGCACATTGGAGAACACATGATGGCACTACTTGGCGACTGGCCACGCCATCTTAGATTCCACAAACACACACACCTACCATGACTGGCGGCCCATCTCTAGATTTGCATATTGAGCGGATCAGCAAATAACAGACGCCCCTTGTTACTTACGTCCGCAGCTTGTCTATAACATGAGGTATGAGCAGTCGGCCTGCGCCCAATTGCAGCCGCCAACAAATGCATTTTTAGATTTGCTTCTTAGTCGGAGACGAGCGTGTTTGCTCCCGGGTGACATAACGAACCTAATCCAAATGCAAAAATTCTTTGATTCTGAATTTACCCTCGTACCGTGGCGGAATAAATGTGTGAAGAATGTGGCAGGACAACACACGAGGCGCGCGGCTGGCGGGCCAAGACAATTACGCTCTGCATAGGTGGTATGCGGAGCCAGTTGGCATCATGTGTCTTGGAGGAGGGGGGGTTACCTAACGTTCAAGAACCCGAATAATACACATTCCAAGGCACTGTCATAGGCTTGGAGTGCTCAGAAATGGGCGGCACAGAAGGAAATTATCGGATGTTGTTTTTTGTTCTTTGCTCTTGATCTGATGCGATCCGCACAGCACATAAAAATTTGTTGATTCTATACCCCTTATGGACCCCAGGTCTAAGAATGTATGCCCGACTGCATAGGTTGGCCATCTTCAGTATGAACATGCCACGATGGGGAAGGAATGTTGTACACTTGGCAAGTTACGCTATGAATGGAGTACATTGAGGGCTGAGGTGCATACTAACGTGCATCGGGGTCAACTGGAAAATAATCATTCGGGCCCGTTCACTGAGACGGGAGTTTACGCAAACTTATCATGGCTAATCCGACATGAATTGGTCGTTAAGTCAACTTGCGTGGGTTGCAGACGGATGCGTCTTCAAGTGCAAATATGGCACGTTCGGGACCCTAGATGAGCCAGTCGCGACGAGGCTTCTGGAAAAGCGTTGCCATGGAAGTAACTGGGAAAGACTCGATGGGCCCGCCGGCCGCGTAAGCAAACTCGTTACAGGATCACGAGATCGTTACCTACAGTAACTCGGCACTTGCCAAATTGCCACCAGCCTA
The DNA here is from genome assembly GCA_038089855.1 of Royoungia palumana. Taxonomy (NCBI): domain Eukaryota; kingdom Fungi; phylum Basidiomycota; class Agaricomycetes; order Boletales; family Boletaceae; genus Royoungia; species Royoungia palumana. The sequence continues at coordinate 3,406 of JBBPLQ010000802.1, forward strand.
TAGCTACTCTGCCAACCTCGTGATGACAGACCGAACCGAATTCCGGCGGCCGCACAGAATCTCCTTCAATGACGACCTGGCTGTACCGCCTAACACGTAAGCCACGTACTTGTATGTGGTGCTCGGGGCCTCTTGCTGTCACTCGGTGGCGCAACAACAGCCCTTCTGATCTACTTCTGGATGCCGCTCGGGAATCTACCGATCGGTAACGAGAGGACGGTGTGATGGGGCTCGGATAGGCTTCGTATGTCACAACCACGCGTCTGAGCGGCATGATTCGGATGCGTCGTGTCACGTATTGGTATCGGGGTCTGGAAATCATGAACCAAGGTAACGGCGCAAAACAAGATCGACGATGCCATGTCCGACTCTTCCGGGGAATCAGGCAGTACAAGGCGTTCACATGCATGTATCAAACTCCGGAATCATGCATGTTTCCTAGTACCAGTGACCATCGTGAGAGTCGATGCAAGCGGGCCCGCTATACATATATCCAATATCCACGTCTAACTTCTTGCATCATTTGCCAGTGATCAGTGTCAAATCGGAAACCTCTTCTCAAGCAAAGACCCCAAGTCTTTCACAGAGATTGATTCCAGAAATAAATCCATCAAGTTTCCATGTCATGGGGAACGCGGCCCTGCAGCCTGGGTGTCCTTCAACTCGGAATAGCATCGTGATAATCGCCACGCACCGATTCGGACATCCTCGTGCCTTGCCGGCGCTGCGGCCACCCCTCCCTCTCCAAGTGGGCTCCCAGCAGTGCATGTAATCCGTAGTCGTTTTGTGTCGTCGCTGTGATTCTGTCAATGTCAGTGCTTTCAGCGTATGTGGGACAAGAATAGGCTGCGCCGGCGTCTGACAATCTTCACTCCGAATGACTTGGCTTGGAATAGCTTTCTCCACTGTTCGGTCCTAGATTCTGAGAGCTCTTGTAATTGATCTGAGGCGTGTGGTCCTTTAACATGATGATTCTGATGAAGCCGCCAGAATGAGGTGGGACACGCGGTGGGCGGGAGTGAAGACTCGAACAGCCCGATCATGCGCCCTGCGGATAAATCAAGATTGTTGTCGGCTGTGGCGGCGGACGTCAACATGGTCGGATCCCGGGCCACCACAGTCGCTCCCTTTTCCCATGTAAAGCAGTCTCAACACTCGTTTGAGTTGTTTCTAGCTTCGTACTAATACACGTTCTTTGACGTCGCTGTCGAGAATGTCCACGACCCAACGGGTCCTTTGTAAATGTGATTACTGAAAACATTTATTGTACACGTATTCAAGTCAGCATCTCTACCAGCCATTATCAGAATCGATGCAAGCAGCAACTCGTTGGGCCACATCCGCGTCCAGATTGCACCGCTTCGTCAATATCCGAATCAGGTCTTTCCCCTTCGGGAACGTCTTCTCTACCAACGACCCCAGGCCTTTCAGAATACGACCAATCCACGCCTCGGACGGCATCGAGAACTTGCCTTGATCGTCAAACCGCGACAAGAGACGCTGCACGATGTCCCTCGACTCGGCATACTTGGGATGCGATTCCAGCGTCGTGATACACGCGTGCCCCGTCGAGTGAATCCCCGTCTTTTCCAGCGCCTTGCCGTTCCGGTGCCACCATTCCTCCATGTCCGATTCCCTCTCCAAGTGGGTCACTGCGAGCGCGATAGGCACCTCTTTCTTCCCCAACACTTCGTAAAACAGTCGGTAGTTGCTCTGTGTCGTCGCCGTAATCCTGTTTCCACGCATGCAAAACATAAACAGGCTGATCCCGCCCGTCGCGTTCAATCTCCGGATGAGTTGAACAGCCTTCTCGATGGCCCCGACGAACCCGTTTGGTCCCTTTTCGGGCTCTTCCAAACCGACCGTGTCCCACAAGCGAATGGTGGTGGTGCCGAGTTGGAATTGGTACTCCGACGCGTCTAGGGTGCAGGGCGCACTGTCTGGCGAGATCGATGCGATTTGCCATCCTGCGAGGAGATTGATGAGGGAGCTTTTGCCGACCCCCGTCTCTCCAAACAACAGGACGTGGAGGTCTTTGGGAGGGGCAGTGCGCGGATGGAGAGAATGCGCCGCAATGAGGTCGCGTACGAGATCACGGCACAGGTCGCGACGCCCAGCCATCTGGGGATGACAGTCGTCGGGCGCGGTCGTGATGCAAGTGTGACCGGAAAAGGACATGTCGTACTCGGCAATCGTCCCTGAACAGGTTCTCCACCATGTCTCCATGGAGAGCGCGGCATCGAACGTGGTCGACCGGTTCTCGAGCTCCGTGATGACTGCCACCACAGGAGTCGCAGGAGAATACTTTTCCCGTGTCCGCATGATGAGATCGTACGTCCTCTTTGTGGCCATCATGACGCCCGAGACGCCACGTATGCAAATGACGAGGAGGTGGACGCCCGATTTGTCACTGAGATCCGCAAATAACGACCGTAGTGCCTCCTGCGCACGTTTCTGTTGGACACTTCCATGCAGTCCTTCTCCAAGCCCGGGTGTATCCCAAAGACGGTACGTTTCGTTGTTCATCTGCAAATCATAGTAATTCGTCGAGGTAGTCACTGGGCTCACGTCGTTCCCCACCACAGCCCGCTCAGAACCGAGTAGCAAATTGACTAGCGAACTCTTTCCAACCCCAATCTCGCCTGCGATAATGACGTTACAAGCCAGTTTCGGTGAAACGCCATCGACGATGAGGTGACGAACGACATCCTGGCATTGGGCATGACGACCGGGCATCCTGGGATGGCAGTCGTCTGGTAACGTCGTGATGCAGGCGTGCGCGGAGAACCCCATATTGAACTCTGAAAGCGACGGGGCGTTGTTGGCCCACCAATCTTCCATGGAGGGAATGATATCTGGTGCGGCCGACCGCTTCTCGAGATCAGTGATGACGGCGACGATCGGTAGATCCGGGGCAACCTTGTCACGAATCCGCAAGATAGTGTCGTATGTCTGCTTCATGCCTTTGGTGATCCTAGGAAGCCCGCGCATGCAGATCACCAGTAGATGGACGCCGTCTCCTCTCGCCAACTCCGTGAGAAGTGACCGGAGCGCATCTTGAGCTTGCTTCGGGGATACGGTGCCATACGAGCCTTCGCTGAGGCCCGGAGTGTCCCAAAGACGATACGTCTGAGTGTCGGTAACCCAATCATGACATTCGGTCCCTCTGGTGACACCGCGGACATCGTTGGCTATGGCTGCACGGTCTGTGCCAGTGACAAGATTGATAAAGGAACTCTTCCCAACTCCGGTTTCGCCGGCGACGACGATGTTACGAATTGATGCACTTTAGCAATGCATTAACCGAGATCTCGAGGTGGATTCTTAGCACTTACCCAACAGATAAGTTTATCATCGTCCCACTCGCCGGTATCTGAGAGAGATCGATATGGTCAGTCCCGAGAAACGGGACACGTGGAAGGCTTACTTTGTTCCCGCCCCAGAGGTGCTAGAGGCTAGGGACCAAGGGTTGTTCCATCATTACGTGGAAGCCGCGTTGTTTTCGCGAGCCCGCTCGAATTGGAAGCACGACATGCATCGCCGCAACAATTACAAGGGTGGTGATCGATATGATGCCTCGTGCTGCTATTTTGGTGGACAGCCTTTGCTGTTCTAGGCTCCGAGCGGGACCATGGACGAGGCATAACACCAGAGTATCTCGTTGTACACACGATGCACTACTGCGCGCGAATCTAATCAACCCATGTATCACATCCCTAGAACTTCAACTTTTCGTTACCGTGCACGAAGGGGAGACTGTCTGGGCCTACCTGTGCATTACGATGATAGACCTTTCAATACTTCGTCGAGTTCGCTTTTAACGTTTTGTATCTCTACACCCTTTCTTTGCAACTCTCCGCTGTTATACACCCTTAGAGCTCCCCGGGCTTCGTTGACGAACTCATGTGACTGCTCTGTCGACCCCGACAACTCGGAAGGCTCGGTGGGATTGATACCGCTGGACGAAGCGTCGGGTATGACGCTAGACAAGTCCACGCCGGATGCACGCAGGAAAGCAAGGTCGCGGAGAGTATCGCTGAGTGCAAAGGGTTTGGCCTTGGAGGATGACATGACGGTCGTGGACAAGGTCAAGTCCGACTCACGCCTACCCAAGTTCAACCACAACCAACTCCATCGACACCAATCTACAACGAGTGAGATATAATTATGGCCTCTGCATCGGAAGACCGCCCTGCGCCTCCAGCAGACGAGAATGCCATTGCACCACCATCCAAGATCGAGCCCACGACACACCCCGCATTCGACTCGCCCGACGCAGACGTTGTCCTGGTGTCGCGCGACCTCGTTCGCTTCCGGATGCACTCGTTCACCTTAAAGACCACTTCAGGGTGGTTTCGTTCCCTCTTCTCACTCCCCAGACCACCTACGTCGAGCGCTGTAGCGGGGAGCAGCGAGCGACGGTCTGCGCTCAACCCGTCTACTGCCGACCCCGAGACGATCCATCTCGACGAAGACTCCACTACGCTCGAGCTTCTCTTCCGCATGATCAGCGGTCTTCCGATCGAACCGCTCACGTCGTTCGACACCGTCGACACCCTCTTGTATGCTTGTGAGAAATATGAGATGCCGGGTCCGACGTCGCTCGTGCGCATCGCGGTCCTCACGCCGCCTCTCGCAGAACAACCCCTCCGACTGTACGCGGCAGCTTCTCGCTGTGGATGGACGGAGGAGGCTAAAGTTGCCTCACAGAGGACGCTTTCCATCAACCTGTGGCAGGATGAGAACTGGGAGATGCTCGCCAAGGTGGACGGGCGCTCTGCACTGGCGCTGTTGAAGCTGCATCGAACGCGGAGAGAGGAACTGCGCAAGAAGCTGGACGAACATCCGTTCGTCAATGCGAACCCAACGACGTACTGCTCGCGGTGCAGGCGGCAGACGGACCATCACGCATGGCGAGAGCTCAAACACCGGGTCGTTGCGGAGATGGATGTTAGGCCGTTGGGAGACACGGTCATGGACGTCGGACTGACGGAATGGCTGGAGGCCAAGGCATGTTGGGAGGCGAAATGCCCGCACGCGGACTGTGCGATCGTGCAGTACGACAAGACGGAGACGATGCGGTTGGTCAGGGAGTGCATCGAGGGTCTACCAAGGACGACCTGACCTCGTCATTAGGAACTTACCTAGGCTACTACCAATTAGCTAATCACGCGAATCGACGCAGCCTCCTCGAAAAAAAAAAGAAAAAAAAAAAAAGTGCAAGATGCTCGCGTCCACGTCGCGTTGGCTGTCCAGGACCGCAACGTCGCGCGCCTTTTCCGCTGCGTCGCTCCTCAGAACACCCCAGGAGCCCCCCAGGCCACCCCGGCCGATCGACGACTCGACGTCAGCCCTCGACTACAAGAGCACGCAGCGAACACGTCCCCCGCCTCTCCCAGTGTCCGACATTCCGCGTTCCCGGAGCGCAGAAGAGGCCGTGACCAACATCCTATACAACACACCTCCACCAAATCTGCAACCCTACAAAAAGTTTGGTTCTCTGTTTCATCACCAAAATTTACCAACGCTGTTTCCAGACATATCCTCAACTGTCTCGTTCAAAATGAACCCGGAGTCTTGTCGCGCGTGTCCAGCATCTTGGCCGGACGAGGATTCAATATTGATTCCCTGGTTGTCTGTCGAACCGAGATTCGCGACCTGAGTCGCATGTCCATCGTCATCAGTGGTCAGGACAGTGTTGTCGAACAAGCCCGCCGACAACTCGAGGATCTCGTGCGTTCTCTCCCCTTTGCACGTTATCAGCCTTTCTGACCGTCGGATGCACGTATTGACAGGTACCCGTGTGGGCCGTTCTCGACTATACCGACACCCGCGTCATCTCGCGCGAGCTGCTACTCGTCAAAGTATCCATCCTCGGACCCGAGTATCTCGAAGACCAATTCGTCGGCGGACCCTCGCACGATCCTCGCCAGAGCTCCCCCCATCCGGTCCCCGAGTCCTCCAGCACATCCAAAGCCGAACGTGAGGCGGTCCTCGCGCATAATTTCGAACGCAGCGGACACCCGGAAACGCCCGTCGCCCCCGAGCCCCACCCAACCCCAACCCCGCTCCCGCTCACCGCCTCCGAAGCCCTCCGGCTGAAACACCAGCACCTCCAGTCCATCTCTGTCCTCGCCAACCAATTCGGCGCGAAAATCGTGGACGTGAGCGATAACAGCGTCATCGTCGAGTTGACAGCCAAGACGAATCGCGTGGTGGCGTTTTTGAATTTGTTGAAGCCATTTGGGATTTTGGAGAGTGCGAGAACGGGTGCGTCGTTCTTTCTTACCTCTGGCGTGTCAGTTGGACGCTGAAACTGTGAATCAGGTTTGATGGCCATGCCAAGGACGCCGATCGCAAGGTCGGGCGATGACGCGGACGACGTCTCTGAGGAAGGGGGTGCTGTGGACGCCAGCCTGCTCCCTCCAGGCTAGTTTAACTAGAATCATTTCTGATCTCTCGGGACATCGGTTAATGCTACACGTTGTAGATGAAATGATCTAAAGGAATATATGGCTTGCGTATACACGTGATTATATCACGCGCCTACTCCAACACAAGATAAAAATGTGACCGCGCCCCTTTTTCCACTTACAGCCAAGATGCCACTGCCTCTTGCAGAAGTCTACGAAGACCGTTTTACCGAATATGAGCATCGGGAATCAGACGAGGCTATGGCAAAGCTCATATCGATTCTGAATCCCGAGTACCCCGACTATCACTACGCCTACCTTCTTTCAACCCTTGTCGCGACATCCACAGAGACGCTGAACCCTAACTACGTCCGCCGTGAGAATGCTGAAGTACTGATTGAGAGATATCCCGAGTTGCGGATAAAACTACGATATGCTCGGAAGAGAAAATCATTTCGCTCCCTTCGCGTCCTGGGTAAGTGTGTGATTACTGCTACGGGTGGTCACCCTCACGATTCTCCAAAAGAACTCCTTCAGCGGCCTACTTGGCGCTTTAGTCAGTATCTGTTCTGCTGATTATTGCTTACTATTGAATCACTCCAGTGATTAAGCCCATCGGACCCTCCGAGGAAAGATGGTTACTGTCTGCATTGAAGGACGATTTCAAAGGTGCTTCTGTGAAGGCACTTTACGAGTATCTTCAAATAAACAATCTCATTTACTCTGATGTGGGAGAACAGAGGCACTACGGAAAATTCTGCTCGATCGTGCAGAGTTCCGGGACAGGCAAGACTCGCAATATGCTAGAGGTAACATATCCTTCCTGCGCCTGCGCGTGCAGCTGTAATCGCTCATGCCTTCCCAGCTGGTTAACATCGCAGACACTGACGTGGTGGTACTATACATGAATCTACGGAGCACCAGGGATATGTATGGATTCCCTTACCGCGACCGCTTCCCCGCTACGATCCTCACGGGAGGGAAAGAATTCGCATGGGACGATGTCACCTATACAATGCGATGCCGGCTCTTTTTCGCAGCAATCTTTGAGACCATTGGAGATCATCTGGAAGATGGCATCACAGACGAGTGGCGGAAAGCTCTATGCGACATGGATTCACTAACTCGCATCGAATTTTTCGAGAATCTAGAATATACATATGAACAGGTGAGCTTTGGCTTTCTAAATTCATGATTCTTCTTCACACGTCGAGGTCGGTAGATCAAGGACACGATCGCACCACATGAATACGACATCGACAATAATGAACTGTATGCAGCTACGGAGCACATGAAGAAGTCTTACGAGACCATGGTTTCCCGGTTTTCATACCGCCCCTCTGACCATCACAAGTGCGAGCCAAAGCTAGTCATTGCCCTGGACGATGCCCATACGCTCTACGAACGCTATGTTGCACCAATATTCCTCCACACCATCAACCAATACTCTGATTGCCACCCAGTTTGGGTACTATTAGCATCGACGTCGGCGAGCATCGCTCATCTCGCGACCCAGCGAGACATCTGTACGTGGCCATCTTGTAACATCGATTCCTTGCCAACGAGCCCTTAGATCCGGATGGTGAGGTTGCAAACCTTGAGGCCAGTGCTTTAGTATTTGACCCATTCTGTCTGATGGGCTGGGACATGCTTGCTCCCAAGTTTGAAGAAGTCGAATACGCAGATGTTGCAAAGACAGAAAACATCATAGGATATGGTCGTCCACTGTGGGTCTCTTTACTTCTCATCGGCGTTGCGCTGAGCATCCGCTGACAGGTGGTCTTCACTCCATGGAGGATCTGGAGCACGAGAGCTGTTCAAGCTTGCCCAGCAGAAATTGTGTAAGAGTGCATGCTACGTTCCTTCCGGTTCCGAGGCGCTTGCAGTCCTCGGGCAGCGATTCGCTATTGAGGTGTGTCTCTGCCACCAGGATGCTGTTAAATTCAATGAATACGCCGTGGAGAGTCACCTCCGGGTACGCGTTCTGGCCAGAGGTGCTCGGAATTACTATACGACATATCCATCTGAGCCCTTCTTGTCGTGCGCTGCTGCTTCTTTGTTGCATAAACACGAGGACTCTTTGGCAGCATCCCTGAAGGCATTGAAGAAAGAGATTAATAAGAGAGTGATCCAAGTCGGTCAACGGGGCGAACTGGTTGGCCGATTGCTCTGGCTGGTTGCAAAAGACCTCCTTGCTCTCCAGGAAGGTGCCCATCCAGAAAGTGACAGCAACAGCTTCATCGAGGGTCCAGATTTTCGTCGGTCAGATCTGACCTGCTGCCAGATGATATCCGTGGTCGAATTTCTACAGTTTGTGTTCGGCAACGAGTTCTGGTCTCTCAAAGGCTGTTCGGAGGCCAAGGGGAAATTTGAGCACGCCTACATCAATTTTTCTCATTGGGTCTCTATGGGCACGGACATCAGACAAACAGATGATGATGAGCCAAAGCCGTTCCAAATTTCGTAGGTTGCTTATTCTTACTTTTTGCGTGCATATCAACAAAAGTTCCGCATGCAGTTTGGAGGAGTTCACGGCACGGCTCTGGAAGCGGACGACCGCCGTCCAGTGTTGTCACGACCAGCCGTTGGTCGACAAGCTAATCCCCATGTACTTCAAGGACACCGGTCGTGTGTCGCAACTTTTCATCTCGGATGAGGACCGCACTGCAGGTAGTAGCCTTACATTGGATGACGTTCGTAGGAGCCACGAGAACATCGGTGGTCAGGACTCGCCGAATTCCCCTCCTTATATCGTCATCCTGGTCAATCTTTGCGTCACCCCAGATCCCACGTTGTCGGCGACGTTCCCGAGCGAGGAACACCAATTGAAGGATGAAGCCCCCTGTCTTCGCATCCATGCAAAGGGGATGCACCCCAGCATGTATCCATTCTTGAACGACCATTCCGAGGTTTTCCAGATACTATTCGACATGGCCAAACGACAAGTCGCTCCTGTCCGGAAGCGATCATACTTGGAACTTATACTGAAACAACACTCAAAAAGCGAAGTGTGTTTAGTGGAAAGAAGTTTGTTGAGCTTAGAGATGCTTAAGAGTGGTAGGAAACCAAGTTGATAAAACTAAAGAGCGTTGTAGTTTACATGGGGGTTTATATACTACTCTACTGTTTGTCCGTGTTTGTATACTAATCTAAGGTAAGCGACCGTGATTGGATGAATGATTGTGGTACGATGTCTGGCATCTATTATATGATTGGCGGATAAGGAATGACTGTGAGTGAGTCATAGATAAGGCACTGCCTTGAGAATGGAAGAGAAGCGTCAAGCTTCTGTGGAATGGAGTGTGCATGGATCATATCCGATTGGATGGTTAAATATATGCTGCTTCTATTGTGGCAGCCAATAGGAATCAATCCCGAGCATAGGTTTTGCATGAGGCGTCTATATTTAGAATGTGTCCTTCAAGGACGAATGGCATGGGACGACATAGGGAGAGGGATTGAATGTCTTGTCAAAAGACTGCATGGGGTTCATAGGAACGAATAATGAAGGAAAAGGAACTGGATCGGAGGTGACCGTAACACTACCCCCCTTCTGTTGATCAGATTCCAGATGATCTGATACAGAATGTTCTAGGAGGTTAACTCCAATCTCGTTTTGTTCCGTTAAATTATTTGGCATAGTTTGGAACATGGCGGTGAATTCTTCCATGATATGTATTTTTCTTGGGGCGGAGGGATGGGCTTTGTGGAAATCTTTTATTGCGTCCGGCGCGTTTGTTAGATTCTTTGCCGGTTCCCATGTTCGCTCCGTTTCATCGTATCCTGCCCAGTGTACGAGGTATTGAAGAGATCTACCCTTCATTCTGCTATCGACGATGTAGTCGACCTCGTATTCGCTATCTCTATTTTCAGTCACTAGGACCGGTCCGGGTTTGTGTGTGGGTTGGCCTTCAAGGCGTTCCCGATATGGTTTTACCCGTGAGATATTAACGACAGGGTGGATTTTGATGCTTTTTGGAAGTTTTAGTTCTACCGCGTTATTTCCTTTCATAGAAATAATTTCATAAGGACCGATATATTTATCCGTTAATTTCCGTGTGCGATTAGCGATATTCAAATTGTCGGTGGCAAGCCACACTTTATCGCCCGGTTTGTATTCCGGTGCATCGGAACGGTGTCGGTCGGCATAGTGTTTCATACGTTCCTGTGCCTGCAGGATGTTTTCTTTTACAGATAATAAAATATCTTGCATATTTGTCACGAATGTCTCGGCAGCTGGTGCGCGAGTAGCTTTGGGTTCTATCCCCATTCGTGGTAAATAAGAATGTGTAATGGAGAAGGGAGCGTATTTGGTGCTCGCGTTCTTT
>JBBPLQ010000803.1:0-14145 GCA_038089855.1 Royoungia palumana
GAAATGGCGGGAAGGGGATCGTTTGCGCCCAGCAGGCTGGCCGCCGCCACTGGGGTCCGGAAAGAGCTGTAGCCGAGTTAGTAAATCCGAAACAATATGCCGCTATGTATGTCCATGGAAGACTTTGATGCGTGGGCACTACTCTTGTACCTTTCCTTCACAGCAGTCCATCGATGCCTGGCTGGACGCTATTGGACACTCATCCGACCCAGGGCCGCACCTTCCATCGTCCGCTGGATGTGGCAGAGAGTAAGTTTCTCTGGGGTAGTCTTTGCGACGGGGCCTTGGACTGTATCTTGCGCGTTGAGCTGCGCCTCATTGGTGGTGGCGCAAAAGATGTAGAGCTCTTTTCAGAGGCCAACATCGTCAAGGCATGGCTGTCTACCAAGAGGCGTTATCCCCTGGTCGGTGCGACCTTGCAGAGGCCTCCAGGTTCTACTTCCGACGAAGTCGAGTCAAAAGCAGATATCTTCGAAATAGCCGCGAAACCTCATTTTGTCGTGCGGGAAAGTGAACTTGCCACTCTTCGCCCACGTGAAATCGTCTTTGGGCGCGTGGCGTCTCGCGAGGAAGTAGATCGCTGGAGGGCAGAGGTTTACGACGGCCCACGTCCGCTTTCGCAGGACTTGTTGACTCAACTGTATGTGTTCCGTGAGACTGGGAAGGATGACGTTCTGCATGTAGCGACTTTGTTGATGCATTGCGTCACTGACATCACAGCGGCGACTGGGGTGCTTCGTTGCTTTTTGGACACGCTGGCGCGAAGAGAAGGGCCAGAGCCTGCTCAGGTTCCTTTGGAAGACAGGTTGGCCATGGTAACAGCCTTGCCGGAACGCGAACCTCTCCAGCTGCGTTCGCTTAGTCCGGCGAGGCGACGGTGGCGGAACGCTGTTGCGAGTATTATATTCCAAGCGTGGATGGAAAAGATGCAGGTGAGTGTGTTTTTATATTTTAAGCTCTCGACGCGTCTTTAACGTTGTCGTAGGGCGGTCATACCCTTCCGTGTCGCCTCACGTCCTCGACAGATTTTACTCCTTCACGATCTCGTGAATCCTTCGTCTTCCTCACGCCGGCAGAGACAGCCACTGTGTTGGCCAACTGTCGTCGACACAAGGTTACCTTTGGAAATGCATACCTCGCGCTCGCTCAAGTGGCCATGACCCGGGTACTTTACCGTCGGTATTTGCGTGGTGATATGTCAGATGAGGAATGGGAGTACCGAAAGGAGCAACCATATATCATGGCGGGTCCATTTAGCCTTCGCTCTTACCTTGACAAGACTTGGTTCGAGCACGGCGGTGGGGGAGAGTGTATTGCATCCCTTGGAACTTTCTTTTACAAGCTGCCATTCATGACGCTCGGGGAAACTGCAGGACGTTACCAACCCCGTAGCCAGAACCTTGGTCTCTCGAGTGGCGCACCGCCCCTCTCGGAACTGCTCACATTTGAACGCTTCCTACATCGCGCTGAGTTGATGAAGAGGCAGGGTGCCGCATTTTTAAAGCATCCTCTGTTTCTAGAGATCGTTCATGCTTCGGACGCATTCATTCTTCAATATCTAGAAAGAGTTACTCTAGAGTGGCAGGAACGCATTGAAGCTGCCAAAGATGGCGAACTGGATGAGGATGAAGAGGTTCTTGCGCCCATAAACGTCCCGATGGCAGTGGCCCATGGAGGCTCCAGCTTCGGTAACGTGCGTTTCGTCTTACCAATATTGTGATTTCGTCGTTGACTGTTACTGCCAGTTGGGCTCGGTGCTGCCGCTCGAATACCCCTTGCCGCCCACACATCCTCTCTCACCATTTTCTTCAGTTTCACACCCGTCCAAGGCAGGATATGTCCAGCCGCCCCTGGCGACCCCGACTACCCTGGGGACGGATCGTTCGGCCCCGACGATGGTGGTACACGACGCCACAACGATCTACCACACGCGCCCTGGAGAAGTTTACCTGGGCGCATGGAGTCTAGGTGGACGACTCAAGATGTATGGCCTGTATGATAGCAATGCGTTTGAGGAGGCGGTCGTGAAGGAATGGTTGGGCGAAATCAAGGGCGCGGTACTGTGGTATCTCGGTCAGACCCACGACCCGCGCCAGGCTAAGCGGAATGGCGATGAGACTGGCAAACGTGAAACCGAGCTGGGAATAGGCGGGCAAGCTAAACTCTAACGAGAGATAGTTAGATCACCATGATGGTTTTCATGCAAGCTAGCTCAAATCACCACGAAGTTGCTCTTAGTACCGTCACTTGCGGCAAGGCTCTCAAACATTTCTCATATCATACAAGCTGTTTACTTGGATACTCCTGTATCTCTCACTCCGGCGCTTGACTCTAACGATGATGAAATTATCCATAGCCATCAAGTGTGGGGCTCTTTATCCACATCTCGTTGCTCTTTTTTCCCCCTATCGCTCATGCCTTAGACTATTTCGCGATCAGAGAAACCTTGCCAGTCGTGGCGCCCACCTCTAGTAAATCGCCATGCCCTATTCCGTCACATCCATCGAGGTGTTCATTGTCGCGGTGCATCCTGGCCGAGTATGTAAATTGGCCTTGATAGATTGTGTCCAGACCCCCCCCCCCCCAAAAAAAAAAAACATCGGCGAGCGTGCGTCTTGGGCCTGTCAGACGCAAATGATCCACTTCCGCCATTGCCCGCCCGCTTTCTTGTCAAACTGACTGCTGTCCGTCACTGACCGCTGTCAGATATCGCGACCCTCAAGTTCATTACACGGCCTCCGAGGTCCAAGTCGGAAGCGGACACGACATCGTCGTAACCGAGTGGCGTGGATTGCGACTGCGGTCGGAAGCATCGGTGGCCACAGATCGGCGAGCGAGCGGCTGACTGTCAACTGTCAAATGGCCCAAAGTCTCGATCGCTACGGTGTAAACGAGCTTTGTTCGTCCGATCGTTGCCTGTCCCATAGAGGACGACGTATCCCCCAGATGGGTATACACGGTATTGCAATTGCCACTGGCAGATCCGGAATCTAACCAACAGCTGTGACTTACAGGCTACAGTGAATGTGAAGATCACATACTTGACCAGGCGGCACCTGTTAATTTGGCACAGTAGCAATGAGTGGCACTTGAGGGGCGTAATACAACTGATACCACGGGGTCACCGGAGGAAGAGAAGCTCACCACACTATCATAATGAGCGTGGTGTAAACACATCCGATAGGGGAATTCGCAAGGTCCCGAATGCAGACAGATAGATTATCCAAGGACGCGCTTGCAAGTGTTGATCCAGTCGGTGTCACCCGTCCGTTTCCGCCCGATTTATTGCCCAGCGTCGGTCCAGAAAAAACCCGGGTGTCGTCATATGGCTACAAATGACTGCAGATTGCGTTGAAGCTTGGAAGCCATGGGCTTATGCCGGCACGCGTGCGTCGGAGTTCTGATGCCGTACACATCGATGGTCCCTGTAGGGTCGCGAATTTGCTCCCGTCGGAGAAAAACCACTTAGCGAGCAGGTCCGATTGGACGGTGTTATCCCATCCCTGCAGCATCGAATACAGTATTATTTTCGAACACTATGAGCGGCGCACCGACTCCATCGGCGAGTCGACACCGCTTGGCTATGGTATAACATGGCAGCTGCGAGGGAATCGATAAGTGCAGACGATCGATTTAGTGATGAAAGATATACAAGACAAAAGTCAACTGGGCAAGACAGACGTGACAGCCTCTCCATTTCCAACTTTTCGTCCGCGTAAGCTCACATTAGCCGTTGTAATTCCTGACACGCTGTCACGACACTCCAGTATGATGCATTACCCCAGTACATATACCCTTGCAGTGGACCTCAGAATCCCTTTGATACCTTGTTGGATGGCTCGCGTCTATGCCAAGCATCATTTCATAATCGGTGGCCATCAGGACCATGTTTACGAAGTTTCTGTAGGCAACTCCAGATAGACCGACGCGTGAGTTGGCCAATCTCAGTTTTCGACACTTACATTGGAAGTAAACCCAAACGCTCGCCATGATGTTCAATACTGTCTCGGTAGAGTCCGAGGGAACAAGGTTGGGAGAGGCGGTCGCTGTGGCCGAACACTGGTCCCAAGTTCACAACTTCACATAGACACACGAGGGCACTGAAAATCAAAGTCTTGCACTCCTCGGATAGTTAGTGGGGCGGAAGTGTGACTTATCGTATCACTTAGTCTATGTTGCCGTTGATCGACAAGCTTTGAGATTGGCTTTTAAAATCACATAAGCGTGGTCGAGAGGTCCATTGCTGGCTTCCTCCACCGTCGCATGACACGCTTGACGCATGTGCGTTACAAAGAGATGATTGTCTGGGAGCGTACGAGCACTCAGAGTTTTTTTTCGTCAGGGTGTAAAATAAAATAAGGAAGAGACAATCTATTTTGAGCTCGTTCTACTAAGGACTTCGTCAACGTAAATTTTACGACACGCAGTCTCGCCCAATCGAGTGATCTCGAGGTATGATGACGGTGTTCGAGCACTCGCATATTTTGGCATGGAAGTTAATTTATCAGTGACTGTTCTTCAGATGGAAGTGTGAGGATCTGAAATGTAGTGATTTGTGAAAAATGTTATGAGAGACTTCAATTCCGCACGACAAGAAAGTTGAGAGAGTTGCGGCGACGGGGGATGCGGCACAAGAATCAACCGGTGTACTATGTGGGAATGTGCAGAGTGAGCGCAGCACGCAACCCTGTCAACTTGATCGCCATGACACGTGTACATAATGCCGCATATTAAAGCGCAGTCCAACACGAGGTGAGCACATGCCAAGTCCGATGGGGAATCTTCACAAGGCTTGGCGGTACGAGAACATTCAAGTTGTCCGCACACTGTTCGAATAATTAGAGGTCATATAAATTTTTTTGATCGGTCTTACACGGTTACATAAACTTGATACCTTTTTCGTCCACTAACGATGCGTACTATCACGCTGGTGACGCCGTCAGCACCGATTGACACGCATGTGATGCCATCACAGCAAAGATCCAAGTGGTAAGAAGCTTGATAATTATTCACTGGTCAGGTATGTTTGAAACTCCCTCACAAGTATCAAGCGGAACGAGATCGGTTTAGAAGTACAAATTCGCCAAGCCCCCGAAACAGTGTGAGTGCACATTTGTTACTTTGAATTTGACACCACGGGTATCGAAGCACTACAATGTGTCATCGGTGGAAGAGCTGGTAACCCTAGTACTAATATTATTCGGATCCATAGTGTCTGGAACTTGGTCAATATGGGCGCACCGCCGCACACAACGAACCCAGCCGGAGTCCAGGTCCCGATTCAATCATATAGAGGCAAAGAGAGTGGATTGGCAACATATCATGGCCCAAATGGAGCCCAGTCTGCCGTTTCATGTCCCCTTTCAGACGGAATGGATTCCTGGCATCCGTCGCCACACCTCGTGTATACTCGGTCAGTGCTAAAGCAGCTTATATTATCCAATTGTCGGAATGACCGCATGAGCTTCTCTTAGGCCATTGCATGGTTCTGAGCGCTGGATGCACGATGGCCGGTCAGCTTTACTTCTCCGCCCGAGGCGGAACAAATGAAGAATTGTACTCGGCGAGTCCTTGATAAATTACGGTCAGGACATCCTATCTGTTCTCTGCACGACCGAATGGCATGACACTAGTTTTTCAGTTTTTTTTTTGCCCTATCATTGCCTGTGCTATAGAAGGCGACGTATGTCCCAAATGGGTTTACACTTCCTCCGCGGATCGTGAAGCATGGCTCGATCTTGTTTTTACCGTTGAGCGACGAGGGTTTTCGCTCAACGAAGTTGAATTTGTGAAAGACATGGACCCCTTGCGTCTGCCTCACGTCAGTGCAGATGGCACAAACACTATGGTCAGGGTTTACCTGCTTGTAACGTCGAAAGAGGGCGATGACGACAGAAAGGAATACGCCCTACTTATTCATGTGCCCCACTCCATGATGGACGGCGGGCCTGCACTCCACGCAGTAAATCTCATATTTAAATTCATGCCTGGTAGTGGGATGGACATGGCAATCGTGCATTCTGACGAATGGAAGAATCTTCCTGTCGACGTGACTGCTGCAACGGGAGGGGTGCCTGCGGGATGGGAGACGTCCGGGGCAGAACTACTGGGGGAGAACATGACACGGGCGAAACAGATGTTTACGGTTAGTTTCATCAAAGTGTTCGTGCTCTTTCACTTTCTGATGGGAGTGTCAACGAATGCCAGCCGTGTCACAGGTTACCCCCTCCTTCGCGCCCTTTGGATATGTCTCAGCGACCAATTCGTCATTATATCACTCCGTCAGAATCAGAAACGAAGGCAGTCTCTGCGGGTGCGAAGAAACTAGGTGTATCGCTTTCGGCGTTGTTCAAAGCAGCGAACGATTTGGCACAATTCAAGGTTAATCCAGTGCTCCCAGGAGATGGCGCCTTTTTTTTCCACTCTTAACCAGGAGGTTATTAATACTGTTTGCCGTGCTGGATATGTCTAACTATTAGGCTACTTCTAGCGTCTCTCCTGAACGTTATCTGAAACCTCCCATCGATCCGAAGACGTATCTCACCTCGTCTCTTGCGTGACGTTGCTCCGCATTCACATGGCCAAGCATTTAAGACAAGGCAGCGAAAAGGCGACGTTGATTATGATCGCAAAAGAAAATTCAGGAGAAGTTTGACAAATATTTGCCAAACCCTTACTTCTCTATTACCATGCCCGTCCGACTTCCAGAACTTCGGCGTGGTAGAGAGCAGAATGCCGGCACGCCAGGAACACGTTATTGATGATATGTGGTTATCAGCGCGTGTAACCACGATCATGTAAGGAATCGTGTGACTTGTTACTTCGGACTGCATTATCTAATATTTTTGCTCCCTTCTCTCTTTGTTCCACAGGTCTATTCGATCATGGACGATGCATGGGAAGCTGCGCTTTCAAGTCGAGGTTGGTTATTCGCGCGCACTACTTTACATGGTCCTA
Organism: Royoungia palumana; assembly: GCA_038089855.1. Lineage (NCBI taxonomy): Eukaryota > Fungi > Basidiomycota > Agaricomycetes > Boletales > Boletaceae > Royoungia > Royoungia palumana. The sequence goes on from JBBPLQ010000803.1 coordinate 6,958, forward strand.
ATCTGCCTCAATGTCAGGGTGCTGCCATTTGGGGAGATGAATCTTTGAAGACAAAATTAAAGGAAACGATTAGGATCGGAACGCTCGTCGTGAGAGATGCAAAATTGTGACCTGCCTGAGCTTCCTTGTTCGATCCCAACACATGCCCCATAAGCCTCTGATTTGCTAGGAGACAGATCAATAGATGACATTTAACGGGTTCCCTTCGTGTTATTCCTTTATCGAGCCTACCAAATACGATTCGGTCATACAATGCATTGCTGAACAATATCGATATGCTCGGTCCGACTTGGTCCGAGCGAGGAGCGACGGGGGCGGAACGGTTTCATTGTATAGTCGCGGATGGTCTTATCTGTCAAAGTCGAGCTCAAGTTTACTCATGCCGACCCCCAAGGTTGGCTAAGTTCTTCGATTGTGGCCCTTGGGGTCATGTTTACCTAGCGGGTCTAGCACGGGTGTACCAAAGACCCCGCGTCAAGACAACTGCTTGATTTCCGTCATTGAAGTGCAAGGAGATGAACTGTGGGAAGACAAAGTTTATGTGTCGCCTGTGACCTCGTGGTGAGCATGTATCGCCCGAGTCCTTCCAACATCGCCTGGCGTCAACCATCAGCTTCGCGTCAATTCGATAGGGGTGAGGGAATGACCACTATTTATCGACTGATACTATGGACAGTCCTGTTGCATCCCGAGTGAACCGCAGTACTGCTTCCTCGAGGCGATTCCGCAGCGCACGTTGCGTTGGGCTGTGCTTTTATGTAATGTGTCTATGGTGACACCGTTCATAGTATCCTCCCTGCAAAATGGCACATGTCATCAGAGTCAGTTTGGTAGATGGGTTAGTGCTAAATAACAGCTAACTATCTCGCACACTCTGTGGCTAAATGGCTCCACGAAGTAACGCAGTTCCAAGCTCTGATACAAATTAAACACTATTGTATCTGACTTTAGCCCGTGCTCAGTATGCCTCTTCCACTTTCCCCAGCACACCGTCACTGGATCTTACAGTATTTTACAGTAATTGCTTGAACTCTAGCTGACTATGAATTTTTCGAACCCAGATTCTCGGTTATCGTACAACTCTTTGTAGCCTTACTGAGATAGCTAGCTATTGTTTAGCACTAACCCGGCTACCGGACTAACTTTGGAGAAAGCACAATGGTTTTGCCCACGGATTCGGCACTCTTTTGTCGTCTAGCATGGCAAACATGACTTAGGTACATATTTGAAGTTCAAAACCTGTCTAAAAATTCTAAATGCGTTCTCTTTAGTAGGTGGAGCAAAAGTTACATACATAGAAGCACTAATCTGCCGAAATGCGGGTAGACACTCGTGTCCGACATTTTACGGATAAGTGTTGAAGCGCAGCACTGTCGTCGGTCCCCGAATTGCTGATTGTGTTGTTCGGATCCACGGTGGCCGAAGAGCGAATTTCCTCCGTGACGACATGGGTACGCGGCAAGTTCGATGCTGCGTTATATAAAGCGATCGCGAATCCTGGTAATATATTGTGCCCCAAATGGAGTCCGTTAGCAACTTCCCACTTCCCTCTCAGACCGAATGGGTCCTCGACACCAATCGATACCCGCCCGTGTACACTCGGTCAGTCCTACCGTGGCAATCCCATCGTCGGAGACGGTCAGACTAATTACATGACCTCCCCTTAGACCATTGCATGGTTCAGAGCGTTGGATGCACGATGGCTGGGTAGCCTACGACGGGTAAGTAAATTTTCGAATAGTATTGGTCTCCCAACATGTGAAGTCTTTTCTGACAATTTTGGATGTGGCTAAAACAGGGTTGCTGAACTGTGTACGGGCGTCAGCTTTACCTCTTCGCTCGGGCCGAAAGAAATGATGCATCGCACTCGTCGGGCCCTTGATAAATTACGGTAAGGGCATCTTATTCCCACACGACCAGATGGAATAACATTGGTTTCTCAGTTTTGTTTGCCCTATCATTGCCTGTGGTATAGAAGGCGACGCATGTCCCAAGTGGGTGTACACCCCCTCCGCAGATCGTGAAGCATGGCTCGATTTGACTCTTACCGTCGAACAACGAGGGTCTTCACTCGACGAATACGAGTTTGCGAAAGATGTCAACCTCTCGCGTCTGCCTCGCGTTGGTGCAGACGGCACAATCACTATGGTCAGGGTTTACCTGCTTGTAACGTCGAAAGAGGGCGACGGTGACAGGAAGAAGTATGCATTACTCCTTCATGGCCCTCATGCCATGATGGATGGCGGGCCTGCACTCCACGCCGTGAATCTCATGTTTGAATTCATGTCTGGTAACGGGATGGACGTGACGGTCGTGCCTTCTGAGGAGTGGAGGAATCTTCCTGACGATGTAATTGCCTCGACGGGAGGGGTGCCTTCAGGATGGGAGACCTCCGGCGCAGAACTATTGGAGGAGAACATGACGCAAGCGAAACAGATGTTTATGGTGAGTATTTGTGTCCCTTCATTTTCTGATGGGAGTCATGACGGGTGTCAGTCATGTCATAGGTTACCCCCTCCGACCTGCCCTCTGGACATGTCTCAGCGACCAATTCGTCATTCTATCGTTCTGTCAGAAGCAGAAACGAGGGCAGTTTCTGCAAGTGCGAAGAAGCTAGGTGTATCGCTTTCGGCGTTGTTCAAAGCAGCAAATGGTTTGGCGCAACTCAAGGCCAATCCAGTACCTCCGGAAAACTTGGAGGATGTCTATTTTCCACTCTTCACGACCAGGTCAGTAATACTCTTTAGCGTCCTAGATACGTCTGACTGTTTGTTCCAGTGTTTCTCCTGAACGTTACCTGAAACCATCCGTCAATCCGAAGACGTATCTTACTTCGTCTCTTTGCGTGATGCCGCTTCGCATCCACATGGACGAGCTGTTGAAACAAGGCAGCGAAAAGGCGACGTTGATTATGACGGCAAAGAAAATCCAAGAGAAGTTTGACAAATATTTGACAAATCCTTGTCTCCCCATTACCATGTCCATTCTTGCACAGCTACCTCTCCCTCCAACTGATCCGGAAGCCGCGCCCGACGCAAGTTTACTCAGCCTCCCATGGCAATGCGACTTCCAGAACTTAGGTGTGGTGGAGGCCAGAATGCCAACATGTAAGGGGAACATCACTATTGAGAATATATGGCCATCTGCGCGTGTAACCACCATCATGTAAGGCATCGTTAGTTGCTCCGGATCGCATGATCTAACGCTTTCGCTCTCTTCTCTCCGCTTCACAGGTCTGTTCGATCGTGGACGATACATAAGAAATTACACTTTCAAGTCGAGGTTGGTTACTCGTATACTGTTTGATATGGTCCTAACACGTCTTGATGTCAGGGTGCTGCTGCTTGGAGTGAGGAGTTCTTGAGAACAATGTTGGAGGAAACAATCCGGATTGGGATGCTCATCGTGAGCGACGCGAAGTTGTGACATGCCAGAGCACCTTTTCTCGGTGCCAACACGCCCTACATACTCAATGCCTTGTTACGATATAGACTAATGGCTTCTAAGGCTTCTCTTTTATGTTGTCTTGTTGAAGTCATGTCACGGATCTCTATACATCCTCACCACATAGATAGTTTGTCCAAGTGCTAATTTTACTGGCCTTTCCTTTGCCCGGTCCTGTCGGCGCATTGAACAGGTTGTACCCTCCACAGCCGCGTTCACAAAGAGAATATGTACAAAGGATTCCATACTAAGATAATCATATAATTTCTAACTTCAATATCTCGATTCGGGGTCAGTGCTAGGACATCAAGGCACGTGGGGTATGAGAAGAATGTAGTACCTTCGCGAACGTACCACCATAGTGTCCCAACATTCGAGTTGTCCGATTTGGCACTGTCGACAGGAAATACTATTGTCTCTCAGGCTATACTTCGTTGGGTGGATATTGACGTCAGCCATCAATGATTACACTTCAGCGGAGGGTGAAACAAGTGATACGGATAGCTGTGTTCCGTTTTATCGTTCCTGTCGCATCCAGCAGGGTGGGGTCCTCTGCATCGTCGGTTATGCTGGCGCCCCGGCGAGCAGCCTTTGATGGAGAAAGCGCCGTACCGCCAGCGATGTATATTATTGCCGGCCTATATATCGGGGTCATACGAATGACCTCGGTCAGAATCATCGCACCGATCGCTACGCTAATCGACCGCCAGCCTCCACTGTCTGTCAGCCGCCAGCTCGAATAGTATAAAAACCTTCACACCTAGTTCCGGACAGTCAGTAATTCTGTCGTCTTTCCGCTCATCGTCTTTTGCAATGACCACATCGACGACTGGAATTGCCAAAGAGAACATATCCTCGAGGGACGTGCATGCGTCTCAGAAGCGCCCCTCCGTACGTCGTTTCCATCCTGCTGCAGACAACGTGCGCTCATTAGAAATGGGTTTACTTCAGACTAAGATGGGGAGCAGAGCGTTCGTGGTGTGCAGTATCAACACGAAACGCTACGCTCCCCCCTTGTCGACGAAGCCGCCTGCCATACAGCTGCAACGGTTCCCGCTCCGGAAGGTGGCCAAGATACGACCATCGGTCTCTCCTGGGGTGTCCACGAGCCGGAAGGCACAACCTGATTCGTTGCCGACAGTCGTTCCGAAAGCGAAGCCGAACCATGCCTCGCTACGGCCGCGGATCCCAGGGCCTAGCAGGACAATGAGGGTGCTGCAGCTTCCTCTAGAGGGTCGTGGTCGGCTTGAGAAGATGTCCAAGGTGTCCAAGTCGACGCAGACCTCGAGAGGCAGTCAGTTCCAGCCATTCGTGGAGTCTACGCACGACCTACCACCGCGGCCGAGTTGTATTCCGCGTTCCAGAATCTCTCGATCGTCTCCAAGCACCGCTGCGAGTGGTCAGGAAAAACCAAGGGTTGCAGTCAAGGTCATCACCGCTAGCACAGGCGACCAAGAGGTCCGCTGCAAGGGGCCCATCATCACCCGCGGGGCCAAGGTTGTACGGCCAGCCCAGGTTTCAGGCGTTAGCGGAGAACGTCAGCCGGCGTCGTCGACAGGGAACTTCGCGTACCCGCATGCCGAATCTTTTACCTTGCTAGCTGATTGGTCCCCGCCGCCGTCCCCGGATCTGTCGTCCTTCCCATCGCAGACGTGGACGATCGTCGTCGATGGTAATTCTGTTGAGGTCGGGCAAAAGGAGACCCCCACTACCGTCGACGACGAACCCAAGGCTGGCGTTGATGGAATTGATGACACGCCAGCGACGATCTGTGGCGACGAGAACTCCTACAAGACTGGTGACGAGTCAGAGTATGGCGTAGAACCAACGGTCGAGGCGACATCCACGATTCGGACGGTTGGCAGCGGCGAGCCATTTGTCTTCCCACGGTCTGCGACTCGCGCAACTTCCACCTCAAAGCCGACGGGTCTGGATGGCTCTACGATCGGTCCATCTGCTGGGGTTTTGTCCTTGGAGAACGGTACGACTTCGATGACCAGACTGGCGAGGACGATGAGCCAACGTCAGACCTCGGCCGCTCAGGCTTCGGACAGCGAACACAGGGTCCGACCTGTAGTCAATTGCGCAACTCGGACCACTGGCATCCGGACGTTTTGTTCGTCTTCGCGACGCGGCTCGCGGTCCAGGATTGACGCGGTCAACCTCCACGTCATGGACACCGACGCCTTACGGATCCACAGGCGGTTTGTCCCTCAGCTCGCCAAGGCGGTGAGGCAAGACAAGGACCCACCTTCGCCGCAGAAGAAGATGGCAGGGTGGTGGTGATCTCTGCCTCCATTTACTTGGTTCTCGCTCTGCGTCGGCGATCACCACGAAGCACAGGATGTTCAGTCCACTCAGTCCTAGGCAACGTCGACGCACCGGGAGCCACGAGGGGGGGGGGGGGGGGGGGGGGGGGGGGGGAGGGGGGGGGGGGGGGGGGGGGGGGGGGGGGGGGGGGGAGGAGGAGGGGAGGAGGGGAGAGGATAGGTGAGTAGTAGCGATGGTGAGGCGTCAAGGTTTGGTGGAGAGCATGTTTATTTTCTTCTCTTTCTTCTCTTTACTGCTTCCGTCTTGCTTAGGTCTCCATCTGCGGTCAAGTCCCTGAACTCGTGGCATCATCAGAGGCGACTGTTCCTTCGCTTCTCGACATGATTACCGAAGCAAGAGCTACTGTGGAAACACGTCGATTCTACCACACGTTTCACTCATTCCAGATCAATGCCTTCTGCGATGCTCCTCCGATCACCGCTTGATGACATGTCAAAGTCGTCAATTGTGCCTTGCTGTTTCCCCTTTCGCCGACCATTCTCTCGCTTCTTGTCTCCCCTTTGGCCAAATGGTAAGATCTGATCGTTTAATCATATTTGAACACGACTCATACTTTGAGTAATCAAAGGTATGCTGAGATTCGAAGACCGTACATGTGTCCCTTCTGTCAAACTTATGATAGCCCAACTTACCGACCCTATTGGATATCCCCTGGAATGATTCGATTCAAGTCCTTCCAAGGAACTTGCTACGTTTCCTGTGTCATCCCTCGACACCATCAACTCTCTGGGTACCACGTTCTCTGATCCCTGAGTTACACCTCATTTCTTCGACCTCTGACATCGTCAACACCATCCCGTGCAAGACTTGCACATACGTCCGGATTCTCTTGGAAAGTTGCGCCAGCGTCAATTGTCCTCCCTCCCTCGTCGCCATTCGCAGCCGCCAAAGTGTCTCACAGGCCATCGGAGCCTAAACGTCCGCTCGCCACCACTTTCAGTCCCTTTCCTCCCACTCTGCGACAGCCTATACCTTCTCTCCAGTACGCCCACCTGAGGGCGCAGAGAGATGTCGTAGGTGGTGGTGTCAGCACGTTGTTCTCGTTCGGACGTGGCTGGTGCTTGCTCCAATCCATCTCTGCGACTGTGAATATGCTCTTGCTCCGCGACGTTCTGCATAGACGATACGATTGTGTCATGGAGGCTCCCTGGGACGTGTTTGCGCGAGGACGGCGTGACCATGACGAGGTCGACCGTGTTTAGGAGTTGTGGAACCCGGCATCAAGATAGACAAGGTCGATGGCAAGGGAATAACGCGAATCTATTCGAGACGACCTCGGGGGTCCTTCCTATGGAGTTTGGACAACGTCGGGACACACGAGTCAAGCTGCCTTCGCAAGGGTACGGTTATCTTCTATGCGAGATTTCAAGGCGACGTGCGGCAAGTTGGTACGTTCGCAAGGTGGTCGGGGCC
>JBBPLQ010000804.1:0-14144 GCA_038089855.1 Royoungia palumana
ACCCGGTTTGCCCAGTTTAGGGACTAGCGAAAGTGGGGAGGTTTGGAAGTGGCCCAGGATGGATTCCACCGAGCGGCTGGAGAAGGGGCCTAGGTAGCGCCCCTTCTGGAGTTCCTTCGCTATGATTTCGTTAAATACACTACAATGATTATTGATTGATTTGCTATTGGGTGGGGTAAATGTACGTTGTGGGGGGGAAAGCCCAGCTTTGAAGCCGAGGCACAGCCCGGAGTATAAGTTCGGGTATCTATGTAAAAGGTTGAATTCCAGTAGGGCGGAAAGCCAAGCCTCAGGGCGGTACGGGGTTAGAGCCTGCTGGCTTCTGTGCTCGCGGGCAAGTTTGAGCTCCATGGCTGGGATTGCCACAGCCTGAACATTCGTGCCTGGCAGATTTGTGGGTGAGGGAGCAACCACTGGGGCGCTGCCAGTCCGTGCAGAGGAGGCGTGTGGAGTGGTCCAGGATGCGCCTGTCACTTGATCTTGTGGAGTGCGCGGCCGTGGATTTGTCCCAGAGGGTGGGTTGGTTGCACTCGTGGACGCGGTGTGGGTGCCTGCCCAGGCAGATTGGGCATGCAGACTTGGCACGGGAGGGGGGGCTGGTGGAGCGCCTGCGTCGCTGTTCGGGGTTTGTGGAGCGAAAAGAGCCCTTCGGGGGAGATGGTGATTGTCGGTGTCGGAAAGGCCGGCGGGGTGATATGGAGCGTGAGTAGTGGCAGCGCTCTGCTGGGCGGTCCGCACCCTGGGTGTGGGATTGGCGGGAACGCCGCGCTCGGGGTAGTGGTGACACATCCGACCTCGCTTCAACCTGCTAGGACCAAATGTGGTCCGAGGATTGATGGTCCGTGAATGGTTGGCACACAGAATGTGCGTGTATGGGGTGGGGTGGGGTGGGGGAATGGTGAAAAGGAAAATCGCAGGGTAGGATAGGTTTCATCGAGAGGGGTCAGAATAGGTCTGTGAAGGGGGGGGAGGCAGAGCTTACCGTGGCGTAGAGCGCGGCCTTCCGTGCAGCGTTCGCACAGACACTGAAGCCAATGGTAATCAGGAGGCTCTCATTGAGGTTGGCAATATTGAAGTAGTTCGCCTTGCTCTTGAAATTGTCGTGCCATTGGCGGCGCATTTTCGATGCATATTGGAGGAGGATTTGATCACCATTTTCCTCCTCCCGGAGGACATGGTTTTCCAGACGCCAGAAGAAGATACCGAGGGCTTCGACATGCTTCGCAGGCCAGTCGGCTGATTGGATGTGGTTCAGGAAGACATTCTTCGCATGCAGAAATTCACTCATGGATAGCTCGTGGTCTTGTCGAGCATTGCGTGAGGCCTTGACGGAGGCAGCAGGACGCAGGGTGAGTACGTCGTTGGTGCTGGAGAGGCCAAAGGCGTCGTCCGTGGTGGACCGGTTCAGTCTGCTTGCTTCTCGGCACCCTTCCAGGGAGAAGTACCATAGCTCAGTGTATTCGAAAGAGGCTAGCTTCTGAAGGGCAAACTGGGAAGGGCGCATTGAGATGACGCTGGGAGCAGGGGCGTCGTCATCGAAGTCAGGCAGCTTCTCGTTTTTCTTTTCCTCGTTGCCGGGTGGGGGTGCTTGTTCGTTTGCTGGAGGGTCAGGGAGGTCGGCTGGCATATTCCTGCGTGCCTCTCTTTGGGGCTGCTGCTGTTCTTCTCTGGTGCGTTGCTGGTTCGCAGCTTCTAACTCACGCTGCTGCTCCTCCCATTCCTGGATGTGACGCTGATGGTCTTCGTCCCAAGCCCCGGCGAGTTGCTCTGCTGCTTGGTCCATGTCGATGCCGAGTCGGTCGGCAATAGCTTCTCTGGCGAATAGGAAGGCGGCCGTGGTGAAGTCAGGGCGCACGTCGAGGTTCGGGTCCGCCATGCTGTTGGACGGAAAGGGATTCAAGGAGAGTGAGGATAGGGCTTTGAAGGGGAACTGGAAGGAGAGGCTGTGGAACGAGTGTGGCGACGAGCTGCGACAAGGAGCAGGAACGGCTGGATGCATGGTCCAGACGGTGAGGTGAAAGGGAGAGGGAAGCAGAACACACGTCGCTTACCTACGCGTGTCCAAAGACATAGCTCTGTGGCTGCGCTCGTGCCTCACTGCGCCACAGACCGGCACTTCCTGCTCGAACCCCTATGGGTCCCAGTAATGGTGGAGCACTCCCACCCACCCATTCGGTGTTACCCAGATTGCAACCAATGCGGCATGGGTCGTGCCCCACTAGTAGCATTCGTGGTACAGAACTGGGCCTACTCCCATCTCAGGACATAACATTGGTACTAGCTGGTATCCTAAACACCAGCTGGATGGACTAGTGGTAGGGGTAGCAGTTAAGCCCCCTGACGAGAACTGTTGTGAGTTCGAAACCGCTCCCTCCGCTTTCTTTACCTGCCCCTGGTTGGCTGTACATGTGACCCACCACATGGTCCAACCCCTATCTTTGGAGAAGGGTGACTGACAGCTGACTAAGCAGATGGACAGCCCAGCCATTGTCCTCTTGCGCACACAGTTTCACATTTGGGTCTCACCCCAAATTCCAGTCTAAGTACCCCATGACCACAGGAATGAGGGTTTAGGCATAAAGTGGTCAGCGATGCAGCCTGCATTCCGCCTCAGTCATGTTGCACGGTGGAATACAGCTGGCACATGCTGGAGTTATATGTCGATTCAAGTAGGCCTGACACGGTGATAACAATGCACAACACTTAGGAACTGAGCTGGACTGACAGGAAGGTGATGGATATGGAAAGTGGAATCACATCAAGAGAAAAAGAGACTTGAAATGGGATGTAGCCCCAAAGGAGGCTCCTTTGCATCCGGCGGGAAATGGACAGCTGAACATGGAAACACGGCACATCTGCTCAAGGGAACATCAGTCTCTGGTCCCAGCAGGTGGAGACACCAGAGTTATAGTGTTATTCGCGAACCACTATATATACCAGAATCTCGAAGGTTCAACGAGCTAAATGAGTCGAGTTCACAGACCTGGGCATTGAAGAAACTCGTGTTCTCGTTTACCAAGATGTTGCTTGAACGACAACTCGCGTCCAGAACGATTCAGAATTCCGTCCAGATGACTCCAGCATTTGCCATGAAGTCATGTCCGGTTCTATTGATGCACTGATATGAAGGTTCAAATGACCGTTAAAATGGTAGAACCATACTAGAATGATGTTGAGCCGTGCATTGGCACCTATGTACTGTAAATCACAGCATGCTGCAGGTACCTTCGGGAATGGTGCGCAGTGGCTACCACTACATTCCGAGCAGCATAGAACGATCGGAGACAAGGCTGAGTGGTTGCATTGCTGTCGCAGTCGGGCTGCATTCGTCTGTTCCGACTGGCTGTCGCGCACAGCCGAAAGTATCGCTTGCAGCCTGGGGACGCACTGAGGCGGGGCGAAGAGCAGTGAGGTGAGAACAGTATCATTGGAGGATGGAGGATGGTAGGCACGTGACTCGTCCTCACTACATTTGCAACGCTGAACGCTGCCAATCTGATCCATACACGAAAGGATGTCATAAGGAGGTACATTTCATATTCCACATTATATTGCCATGGAAGTCTCATCTACCTAGTTCCATCGTTCTCAACTTGGAAACCATCGTAAGTGGGTGCTTTGTCCTATCCACTAATACGGAATAATACTCGACCGTACGAAGCTCCGCGAGCCCACTTGTGCTCCATTTCAACCATGCTTTGATATGTGTTTTCATGAAGACCGAGGTGGACAAATGATGCCCCTTTTAGTCCACGCCGGTCGACAATGGTGCTAGATGTCCTTGGCTCACCGTAGAGGCGAGCTGTGCGATCCCCTCTTCCCCGAAGGCCTACACGACTCCGGGTCCATGTGATCAACTCATTACGAAAATCGTGCTCGCGACGCTGATACACCCATGCTTTCATCGACCACCCAAGTTTGCAATCACGGTCTTCTCTTCATGGCATTCAAGTACAAACAACGATGAGCGCACGAACTCTTTTCAGACGGGCGTTCATGGCGACTATTCCTTTTGTTAGTCCGAGTCTACAGTTGGTCATAGCTACTGCTGATTATCGAGAAACTAAGGTCGCTACATGGTGTATCATGTACTAGTCAATCCGCACATCAGTTTTAAGAAAGCACCGTCGACTTAGCGACAGTGTCGCCGGGTCCAGGACACACATGATCGGTATGTGTTCTGTAACTCACTCGTTGTGCTGCGAGATCGACAGATACAGATTGGAATACACTCGAGACGACACGATAGTACAGCAAACTACTAGTCAGTTCAGAATGGAATCGACGATCGCAATAAAGTGGCGGGAAAAAAAAGCCCAAGATGCCTCCAAACCGCCGGTGATTGCATCCCGAGCCCAACGGTACATCCCATTCACAGCCTCACGTCGCTCAGGATTCCTCCACCTCATGTGCCGATTCTACGGTGACGGAAAGGACGTCCACGTCGATCTCGTTGTCGTATTTGGATTCGACGGTCCGATGGACGCTCACTTCGATCTTTGGACACGATGGAAGATCGGAATTATGAAGAAAGAGGCCGTGATCACACGCACCGACCGAGAGCGCTTCAGATTGACGGGCTCCAGTTTGAACCAATCGAGCCGAACCTGCGGCTATACGTGTCAAAGAGGGCGACGCGTGCGTGAGCCAAGAGAAAGAAGGGGACGTGTCAGGGATCGACAACGCATGGGCAGTCCCTCTCACGCACATGATGTGGCTGTGGATTTCCAGGCCCGGCTTGCTCGTTACAATCCCGGAGGGCGGCTCCTGGGTATACAGCCTGTACGGGACTCCTCGCGTTACGGTCCCACGAATTGCGGATCTTACTGCGCGTGTTGAGGCTGAGGTGAGCGTGCACGAATGTCCATCGTCAGTACCGAATCGTCGGAATCAGGAGGGAGAGGACATACGTCGCAAGAAGGGAGTTGGCATATACTACGTGGATCGGGAAGCTAAATATTCAAAGTTTACAGGAATGCAAAGAATCTGCGACGCACGTTTTCCCATAATAAAGTGGAGACCGAGGAATATTAAGTTTTCAGGCATCACGACCCACTGACGAATGACAATGACGATCACATCGTATTCATCAACGGTACAGTCACAGGCTCTGGGTGCGAACGATTGGTTACTTACGCAGACGAGCGATGCGATGGCCGCAAAGCTGGTAAAGCGCGTGTTTAGTTCTCCGGCTACAAACGAATAGACCAATGCGCTACCTACCATGTTATGGTCCCGTTTTGTACCGTCCAGAACGTCAGGGTATCCATGATGCGATTTGTACTAGACCCCAGCCGTGAGGACTCAAAATCGATGATCCGAAACCTAAGACGACATACCTATGTACTCGCGAACGGTTTGATCTCAAAAAGTGACAAAGTGAGGTCGTAATGATGATATCAACGAGCGCAGACAGTGCCAGTCCGAGCGTGAAGACGAACTGGGATCTTCGATCAACGACCGTCGGTGCTGAGAGCACTGGAAAAAGACGAACCGACGGGAATGTTCGCGCGAAAGAAGTATAACTCTTTAATACGAACCTAAAAAGAGATGAGAGGATCACATTGTTACCGTAGGACGATGCTCACTGACATTTCAACCATTGATACTACAAAAAGTGATCGACAGTCAAAACGGCACATGCAGGACATGAAATCATTTACCAGTTGCAGCGACTGCGTGCAACTAAGTATCAGGAGCGCATGACCGCAATCGGAGTAAGTACACACCCAACCGGATGAACGCAAGGATAAACTAGATTTACGATGCCAATCAGACTTGATGACTACGCGTCGTTGTCGGCGATGCCTACCACTGGACCCGCGACCATCAACTTATGATTTTGCACTGGAAGGACCAGGTATGAATGATTGAGTACGAGCAGCACCGAAAACGGTCACTGACATCTATATATTCGATAGGCGAAAAAGCTGGTCGAGATAGCCGTCAGTCGGCGTATATAATGGTCCGAGGAATGGTTTACCTTTGCGTCAGGAAAGCCGTCATTGCCTAAATGTGTGCATGAGAAAGTCTTTTCAAATGAAAATAAGACCTGTGTGCACAGTCAACTCCACTGCCGGCTGATGTACCTCATTAGTGATTGTCGCAGGACGCTTTGGAGACATGACGTACCCCGACGCTCCTGAGCATCAAGTTTCCCTTCAGGACGCGCTCAATACTTGTAACGTAGCCTTGCTCACCAAGAAATGGTATCCAGTCTACTCAGATCACCATAATGCGCGATGACGGAGTCCCAAATGGCGAGTGCGACGAAAACAGAGTGGCAAAGGTCCAAGGACCTGAGGAACTTCTCAAATCAATGTAAAATCGCTGTGGGAGTTAAACATACCACGTCGATATCACCTGAGGAAAACCGTCCAGACACATTAGATATCCACCAAAGACAATCGAGCGACACAAGACTCACCAGCGACTTTGTCCTCCATCGTTCATCAGGGTACATATGCCAATACATTATGAACTGCATGTTCACACAACCTGAAAGACTGTCGACATTTGAGTATACTCGACGGAAAAGTTACCAGAGCGCTTATGTGGGGAAACGGATTCCTCACGCGAAAGCAAGTAAGCCTCCGAGAATGAGCGGACCATAATCCACGTAAACATCTCTCAAAGACTCAGACATATCCAAGTCGATCGAACCTGAAGGAAGGCCGCAGGGCAGGAGGAACCAGGAGTTCCATCCCTATCTATTATATAACTAGGCGCAAGGGTGTGAAGGGAAGAAACCGTGGCACCCATTGCGATGAGAACAGCCTGTTTCCGGATATGGTCCTAAGTTCGCAATTAAAGTGCACCCGCGCGCACCCTTGAGACCAACGTTTCTGTTGATTAATGCTCCATTGACAGGCATCTATTTGAGGTGCAAAAGGTACATTGCATCTCGAGCCGTTGGAAGAACGGTGGATGAAACAATGAACATGCAGTAAAACAGCTGTCGCGGACAGTCGATTGCGAACTACACAGCAGTATCGCCAGTGAGGGACCAAGAATTGTCGCTAGGTTCTGGGGACATACCAAAGATCATAACATTCCAACAATGATACGAGAGGTCGCCGCTTGGTTGCGTTGCAAGCTGATGCCAGCGGATCCAAACAAGGAAATACTGAACGAAAAGGGACGAATGCTACCCAGACACAGGAAAGTGTGTCAAGAAATCATCGTAATTAAAGTTGAGAGGTTGGTAATGGTCACATACCTGTCAGAACCATGTGCGATGGATGGGCCTGCCCCACAACAGTAGAAGATCACTCGGTGGTACCAAGCTCTCGGTAACCGGTTCAAAAGGTGCTATTCTGCAAACCAATCAGAAGCAAATGAATGAAGCGGGAATCCGGCATAATCATCGCAAGAGAAGTATCGTCGGTCCACTAGCATGCGCAAGAACCGTCGTGCATTAGTATGCAGGATCGTTGCTTCGATTTGCAATATTGAAAGATACTTCCGCGCGGGTCCCCAACAGGCGGCCGGGTCAATGATACATAGCACGTTGCGGTCGGGTGGTGCGGTTCGAAATAAACTGCGTGGAAGTTCTTATAGAAATCAGTATGTCCAAGCCCGGACTCGTGGAGTCCACAGTGAAACCCGACTCGGCAATTGTGAAGAGTCGGAGAGAAGCGGTCGATGTCCTGCGGAGCTACCGTTCGAAACGATGAGCAAATGTGAAGGTCATTCGAAGCTCAGCCAACTTGGAGTTGTGTGAATACTTGTGAGTTATATAGGACACAAGCAAATTCTTCAGATTCTGGGTGGCCGAGTTTGTCCCGGTGGCGGAACGTTGCATTTGCCATCGTCTTCCAATTCAATATCATAGTATCTGCACTTACATCATGTGTGACTGCCTTTTCGAATGTTCTAGCCAAGTGCGGCAACATTCGCATAGCATGGCAGTTCTAATCCATTCTGCTTACTCAACTTTGAAAATGCGGTCCAAACATACGCTCTGATAGTATATGTATGGTAGATACAACGGGTAAGTTATCGCAACGGTAATCGTGTGACAGTAGTATTGAAGGTGTCCTTAAATAGGGGAAGAGCAGAGCAGGAGAGAATGGGTGTCGCAGGCAAAACGGGGTGGAGAGATAGAACAAGTAGGGTGACTGACAATGTGATGGCGAGACGCGAGAAAGGCTGCTCAAACAAAAAGTGGACCCTTGAGACCATCACCACGGCGTGCAGCAATTACGCCACGAGCGGCCGCAATGATGATCGCAAACGTGACGATAATCCTGTCAGGATGAGGTAAACAAGACGGTTTGGAACATGTGATCATTTCAAAAGAGCTTCGAACTTACCAAATGATCCAGGCGAAAGCCTCAAGGGCATTCAGTTGTCCACAGTAAACGAATATAGTGTTACTGTGGGACGCCGGGTTTGAAACGATCGATTGTGTCAGGGAGGAGAGCGTACCTGCAGTTTAATCCGCCCCCGAGAGCTGCGGTGATAGCGGCTGCGCCTGCGGTCCAGAATATCCATGTGATGAGTAAGCTACACCGTCTGTCAACGAACCGAACAAGAAGAATCCAAGTAGTCCTCACAAGCAGATATGGGATCCGACACTGTTGAATACACTGTCTGGAAAGAGGAAGAAGAATGACATGTACAATCCAGACAGCACGATCGTCCATATGGATGTAAATAGGAGGAAGGAAGTGCGATCGCGTTCGTCAGTGCTGAAGTAGTTGTGATGTTGGTTGAATTTGGCAACGAGAAATGCAGAAATCGATAGCTATCGGACTCGTTAATAAGAAGGCGACTCGGAGACGATCAGAAAACAACCTGGATGAGGCTGCAAACAATGAGCACTCCAAAGAGAACTGCGGAAGGCTTGAGATCGGCAGCGCATACATCAGGGGGACAAGGCTTACTGGGATGACCCTGGCGAATTCGATCTTCGAAAGCCATTTGTTGAGATAGATGAGAAATAAGTACGAGAAGTCGTGAATTCGTGCAAGCGATCGTAAGACAGGAGACGTCGTGGAAGTTGAAAGCAGACTTGACTGTGGGGCCAGCGCGACAGTTCAACATAACAGTGTGGCTGTGCATATTTTTCCCACTGACGTCACACTCAGCCCGTCTGAGACAGCTACCAAGAAACAAAATGTCTTAGTCCTTGCTAGTATGTGGATCCGGGGAACATTGTACAAGTGATAACAGTATGAACTCTCTGTCGAACCGAATCAAAAGACACGGCTTATCGAAGACCCTTCGTCAGGGATGCAGACACGCTCTCCGGGATGTAGATCGCTGCACACGACCTTTGGATTGACGATCTGGAACTTATCCAAAGTCGAATTATAGCGGCGAGTCAGATCCCAGCAAGTATCACCCGGGCGGATGGTATACGGAATAGTTGTGCTGGGACAAGGGGCTGGCGCGGCATGGGTAGGTGAAAATGCGAGTCGCCAGATGAGTAAGAGGATGACGGCAACGATGAGGAAGAACGGGAAAAGCGTCCGATAGGCTCCTCCTCGTAGAATGTGACGAGACCCGTGCTGTGACCGGTCGCACGCCAAAGTCAGCATACGTGTAGTCGAGACGTCTGCGCACAAACCTCATCTATTGCAAGAGGTTTGTAACCGTCAGCACGAGTGGAAGCAGCCTCCACGTCACCGTCATCTCCTTCTGCAGAGACGGCGACAGGCAGGTCAGCGACTAACATGCAGATTGAGACTCGTCTGCCACATGGGTGTTGGGATAAATACCTTGGGTCAATTCTCCAAATTCAGACCCTTCAGGACCTCTGTACACGCGTCCTTCACGATCGCAAAAGTAGTAGCAGCTGGTGTCGGCGTCATACCCAATGCGTTTTACGCCCTCTGGAAGTCTGTAGTCGTCCTAAATGTGACATATCGGTCGATGCAGGACAGCCATTCGAAGATATGACGCACCTCGTCGTATTGCGTCCAGCGCCCCATCAGTGTTGCGGACGTCTGCACTGGTGGTCCAGCCAAGTAAAGCACTTTGGTGACGAAGGCGGTGAGCGCAGCATATAGTGCGGCAAATCCCGAAGAGTCACACAGTCCAAAAGGGGAGGACCACTCAGGGACAGCTGGTGCAGTAGCCAGCTCCCGAGTACCGCTCGTGACGAGTCAACAAAGTGGTGTGTCCAACGTCGGGCTGAACTGAGTGTCGCGGGATCGATTCAGCAACGTGAAGACAACGTCGCCGCCGTCGCCATCACCGTCTTAGTCAGAATGGACATCCCTCGCCACGGACTTGGTCACACAGAGACAGTTTCTTCCTCTGCCTCTAGTATACAACTACAGACCTCAAAAACTAATACTGCACGATCGCTATAAACTGCTTTTCCTAGAATCTGCAAGTTAGTAATCAACGTTGTAGCTTGAAGCAACTTGGAGTGTAATAGCATAAGCAGGAGCAAACAGGCTCGTTCTTTCCGTGCACACTATCCCCATGGCCGACGTTCAGGCTCCTCCACCAGACCAACTGCCCGCCGACGTTGCGCCAGCAGTTCCCGACACCACCCCTCAGCCTGCACCACAAAACGAAGTCGCTTCGGAGACTCTTTACATCCAAAATCTCAACGAAAAGATAAAGGTCGACGGTGCGTTTCTCAGTTTGACATGCTCGCTCCAGTCTCATCCGGGAACAGTGCTCAAAGCGTCCTTGCGCGGCCTTTTCAAGTCATACGGTGAAGTCCTGGATGTCGTCGCTCACAATAATCTACGGATGCGCGGGCAAGCGTTCGTGTCATTCGCATCGCCCGAGATCGCCACCAAGGCAATGAGAGAGGTCCGGGGATTTCCACTATATTCAAAACCTATGGTGCGATTCTTCTTGTTTTCTGTTGATACCACCATCGACGGTATCCCGCAGCAAATATCGTTTGCCAGGACGAGGTCCGATGCGGTTGTGAAACATTTGGATGCCGAGAATTTTGAATCGCACAAAGCTCGGAGAGCCGAGGATAAACGTACGCCCTACGCCATACTTCTTGTGAGCATCCAAAACACGGTATCACACAGGCAGGACGCGTTACACAAATCCACTCAAGCAAAAGTTTCGTGCGAAGAGAATGGCTGCAGAGAGTAACCTCCATTCCTCTTTTCTTTTCTCTCAGACTGATGCACCGCCGACTAGTCGACGGCGCTGCTGCGACCCCAGCTCCCAAAAGACCAGCTGTACAGATGCCAGACGAGTATTTGCCGCCCAACAAAATCCTATTTTTGCAAAACCTGCCGGAGAGTGTCACCAAAGATCAACTCATGGCACTCTTCTCCCAGTTAGCACCTACACTTATTCCTTGGACATGGCCATTATTAATCGTCATCGCTAGATATCCAAATTTGTACGAGGTCCGACTCATTCCAACGAAACGAGACATTGCATTCGTGGAATACATGGACGAGGGAAGCGCAGGAGTCGCCAAAGACGCCTTACACAACTACAAGCTCGATGGAGAGAACAAGATCAAAGTTTGTTTTCGTTTCACTGTTTATTCTTCACTCATCTCTTTCATAGATCACCTTCGCACGCAAGTAATCGCTTATTGTACGACCGTTGTAAGCTTTCTGTAATAGGACATAATTTCTACCTGTCTCTGGCTTTCCGCCCTCAATGTGAACTTTTACGCGTGACACCATACCCTCAGTGAGACTTTGCGAGTTGGTGCCTCGTTGCGTATTCGAGCTTCGATATTGTGCCAGACAGGCACTCTTGGGCCTGGCCGATATTCATCGCCACCGCGAATAACAAACTCGTGCGCGAAATCGTCGTTCACCTTTTCGTCCCTTCTGAGGATTCCTTCTTTGACTCGTCGCGACCATCATCGACATACTTTGCAAAACATCCGACAGCCATGAACATACATTTCGTGCGCGAACAGCTTAGAAACCAGAGGATGATCGCATGCTAACTTCGCTTTTTTCGCTTTTTTTTCTTCTGCAGGAGGACGAAGATCATGATCAAGAGTATCCTGAAGGAATGGATGTCCTCGCAGCATTTATAGGTTCGTATTGAATTTCAACGTTCCAGTGGCTAACTCAATTGTCTCTTCTTCAGAAACCACAGCGACAGGTACCGGCTTGTCAACACCTCGTGTCACCCAATCGGAGCCCACGCGGACCTTGACAATCCAAAGGGCGACAGCGTCAGGCCGCCCCCCGTCGCCAATGAACATCGATTCTGGCACAGACGAAATGCAAGGTAAGTTTTTGGCCCCTGTGAGGCCTCCATCGTATCTCTCCTTTCCTTTAATCTTGAGTACTGATACAGTTGATCAGTTGAAGAACGTACGTCTTTCAAGCTCGACTGCCATCCATCTTCAGCTATTCCGTGCTTATCACGACCTGCAACCGTGATCCATCCCGTTACCATCAACACCGCCACAAGACCGCCCCCTTCGAATGACATGTGCCTGACGACGGGAGTTGCTGTTCCATCCAAACGATCTACTGTCATGGGCGACGTCTCTGATCCGAGTTCACCGTCCCCTTCGCCGGATTCCCTAGTCCAGCCCGGGCCCGCGAAACGCCTTCATGCCAGGCCCAGCGCGTCGGTCAAGCCCTCGTCAGCCATCAAGCCCGAGTTCGGTACCAAACTAGACCCATTTATCATTGCACACGACACGTCAGTTCAGTCCCTCCTCGACGTCAACAATCTCGCCTGGGGAACCATATATGAAATCGCGCGTGGCGTAACCAAAGGGCACTGGACTTGGTCCGAGGTGACCAGGGCAAAGGTCGAGCAACTCCGCGGAACCAACGCCCAGGCCGCGAGCAAAGTGGCTGCTATAATTGTGCACGGCCGCGAGGCGTCTCGAGATGCCGCGGCAGAGCTGTGGTGGGTTCCTGCGTTTACTTCTTTCCTCATTCGGGCGTGTGATGAGTCATTAGGGCCGAGTATGACCGTGAGCAAGATGCGATCCTTGAGAACAAGGGCCGTGGATTGGGCGGGATGGGTGCGTGGAAGGGCAAGGACGATTGGTACGGTGGTCGCATCCAACAAGTGGGCCGGCTCGTGCGCCGGCAGAACGGCCAATTCTTGATTCAGCTGGAGAAGCCCGAGATTCGGCGCTCCCACCGCTTTTCCCGTTTCCTCGGATCGCGTCGCTTAATGCAGATCCGTGTGCCGGATGACCTCCTATACAAGCATGGTGACGATGTCCGCTCACTGCTCAGTTCAAGCAAATTCGTTCTTTGTGGGAGAGTCTTCCTCCCTTTTCATGCGAAGGAAGGTAGCATGTACATGATGGAGTGCAATCAAGACTTTGAAAGGGTCGCGAAGGATCAAGACGGGGATCATTTCCGATTTTCTTTGTGGGACTTCACCGACTGGCATAATCCATTTAGATGGAACAACAAACAGGCAAGTGTAGGGTCTCGAGTTCAGACAAAACTAATGCTGTATCGCTAGCCTATCAGCAAGTGGTCAACTCGATGGGCCTTGGGCCTATCCACTTCCGTCCCTACCATTGAGTTGGATCCTCAATATATCTATGAGATCGATGATATTAGTAGGTACCATTCTTTCGAGATCACCTATTGATACGACTACTCTGTCAGATGTCAGCCCTAAGGATTGGGAGGGTAAAACTCCAGCCGAAAAAGTACTCACAGACGGCTGTGGGTTCATTAATGGAGCTGCCCTTACCCAGATCATGAGGGTGATGAAGTACAGCAACAGGCCCACTGCTGTACAGGGAAGGATCGGTGGCTCAAAGGGAATGTGGGTGCTACACCCTGATCCTATTGAGCAGGTCTCGGATGGTCCAGCCAAAATATGGATCAGACCATCCCAGACCAAGATAAAATTGGGTTCTCCTTTCCAACTTGGTCGTGCACAAAGGGTGTTTGACCTTCTGGCTCCTTCTAGGGTGACAGGGCCAAGCAGACTGTCTTCACAGACCTTAATCAACCTCTCCCACAATGGGATTGACCATGGGCTCTTAAAAGACCTGATGGCACTGGGGTTGAGAGAGGAGATCCAGTCTTTCATTGATTGGACCCAGCCTCAATCCATGGTCATGGTTTGGAATGCTGTCGAAAAGGCAGGTCATGTTACTGTTGCAAGGCTTAGGAGGCTGCTTGCTGGGCAAGCACGTGCTCTTGGACTTGGACAAATTCGTCCTCCAGATGATCAAGGTCAAGAGGATGAAGAGG
>JBBPLQ010000805.1:0-14139 GCA_038089855.1 Royoungia palumana
CGCGGTACGCGGCGTCGTGATCGCATCGCTGTCGCTCACGGCAGTCTTCAAAAAGATCGACCCCAGCACACAATGCCAACGTCCTCGAGGGGTGCGCACCCGAACCTGCCGCGGGCGACGCAGTGGCATGCCAGCCAGCGTTGACACGGACGAACGTGGCCATGGCGTGAAAACGTCGGGGTTCGTGTCGCTCGGCAACGGTCTGTGTTCGAGCCTTTGCGGTGGGCTCTGGCAGAGGGGGTCCCCACGTCCGGTCCTCGTTCGACAGTGTGAGTAGCGCCGGACGTGACGCTCGACGGGACACGTACGGATTGCTGAATCACGACAATGAATCGTTGGCGGCGGCGGCGGCGTCGATTGAAAGAACTTGAAGGAATGCGGGAGAATCCAGGAACCGACAGTGGGTTCGGTCGAGTTCGGGTTTTTCTGCTCTGACGCCAACGCTGCGTGCGTATAGGAGCAATCGACGTTTTAATTAGGATCCGCCAACGATCGCCCAAAACACGCAATAATATCTGCTCGCGGTGGGTCTTTCTAGGTTCAAGTCGAGGGACGGGCGTACGATATTAGTCATGCCCCGGCGGCGCGTATCATAGCCTCCCGATGCGGCGCACCTGTGGCGTCGCCCCGATGATCCATACCGTTCGCCAAACGATTTCATTTAAGCCTTCAAGTTCAGCGTGCCCGTTTGGTTCGAACGTTTCACTGATCAAGCGGGTCTCATGTCAAACTGATTACGGACGCCACCGCCACCCCGATCCCGGGCCCGCGACGTGCGCAGCGACACTGATCTATTTATCGAACGATGCCAAATGGTGTTTTGCATGCTGAGCGTTCCGAGTCGGGAGTGTGTGGTACTGTCTCCTGAACGCGCGGGACTCGGAGCCTCTGGATCCGAATCGCCGTATGATGCGTCGCGGCAGGTCCCTGTTGTCGCTGCCCCTTCCCGTGCTCCCGTGCTGGGTGTGTGCTTCGGGGCTTCTTTGCTTCCGTCCCAACGTAGATTTATCGTTTGGATGCTTCGATGTTGGGTACGCGCTGATGTTTCAGGGACCAGGTTCCAAGCGCTTGGCAGTGGGGGTTTTACCTTTCGGTGCTGTGCTGGATTTAGCATAGCACGGGCGAGCTTGGGAAAACGTGAAGAGGGACCCCCACTACGGTTCGAGGGTTGGGACGCAGCCCTGGTCTCTGCGTTTTGGTTCCGCGCCAAGCAGCGGCAGACGCGCACACACGGACGCTCTCTGAATCCTGTGCGCTATCGGTTCGTATCGCATCACACAGCAGTGATCCCTCCAAAAGGGGTGCGCCCGCCTCGCTTAGCGTCACGGCGGCAATCGATCCGGGTAAGCCCGCGCACCCGCACCCGAGCTCGATGATGCACACATGTGATGTCAGGCCGTTCCAGGCGAGCGGTCCAGCCTGGTGACGCATTCAGAACCGCGCCGACGCCGAAACAGGATGACGGTATCGCGCTCCTATCTTTTGCAAAGGCGCATCATGATGGTCACGGCAGGGTGACGTGCGTTGAGCTATGAAAGCGGACGGGGTGCGCTCGGAGTGGCGCGGCGGCCAGCGACGACATTGTCCTGATCATGAACGGGATGCGCCCTATCCCGTACGTCGCGTACGTGAGCGACGGACCGGTGGTGCCGGCTACCTTGCCAATCACGTGTCCAGCTCGCTCTCCGCGCGGTGCCATCCATCGTTGTGTGCCGAAGCGAGTCGGGAGATCGGTTCAGACTGGGTATAGGACGTCCCGGGTTGATGATGATCCCCGACGTAAGGAGGGTACCGAACAGCGGAAGAATATAAACGTAGCATTCAAACGAGGTCGACACGGAAGCGACCGAAGAAAAAAAAAACGAGGGGATTGCATCAAGGACGTACCTCAAGGAATGAAGTGTGATGGGCACGCTCTAGAGGCGTACGGGCGCACTATGACCGTAGACGGCAAGGAAAACCCGGCGATAAGGATGAGTCAAGAGTGATATTTGGGTTTGACAGTTCGAGCGGCTCGACGTGTCAGGTGTGTGAAAAGACCGGCGGCATTCGCGTCGCATTATGGAAGCCCAGCGGTTGAGTCTGATCAGGGGAAGCGAAACTCTTGACCGGCGATCTTGAAGTGTCCGGGCCGTGGGTACGTGGTTTTGCAGCGTCGTTCACGCTCGTCCGGGGGAATCAACGCCTACTCGGTTCAACTGGGCGTGATGGTTGCGATCATATATGCGGTCGATAGCAGTTAAGGAGGGGAGAGAATCGGGATTCTCGAGGACGCGGCAACCGTCGTATAATGTACGAATATATTGGACAATAGAGGGCTGGCGAAAGCACGCGCTGCGCGAGGCACGATCTTTCGCCGTAATGAAGGCCGCCCGCATCAGCAGTTTGGGGGAATGCTGCTTCTGAACACGTATACGGTCGTCATTACGCCAGGTGAATGTACGCTACATGAGTCACCTTTCTAGATACATGACTCCAAGCCCGTACCTACATATGCGGATCCTGTAAAAAAAAAAAAGAATGCCTCGTGCCACACTGCGGTGCCTGCGCATCACCGTCAATCAGAGAGAAACGAACATGCACGTAGAGGAAAACATGTGCGTGAAAGCCACGTGGGTGACACTCGAGCAGGAGCAGGTCGCTTGCCTGATGTCGTCACTCGGTCTCCGAGGGTTGCCTCGTGTATTGGAGCAGCTCGAACGTCCGACGGCGTGTTCACGTCAGACAAGACTCGCGATAAAGAATGCAATTCCTGGTCTGTCGAGACGCCAAGGTGGGAAAATGAAGTGATGCATGGCATGCTGTGGATCGGCTGGCAGGACTGACTGCAGGCTCCCTTCTTCCGACTGGCATGGCGACGGTTGGAAATTCTGATCACTGGCAGGCGGTCGATCGAGAGACTCGCCATGAGCGGGCTGGTGCACGTGTTGGAGTGTAATGCGTCGCCTGGGCAACGAAGCAGTGTTCGTCGGGGAAAGGGCGTGACTTGAGCCGATGCGGGCGTTCACGATCTCACGTCAGATTGATTGCTGACCCTGGACGTAACTCATTAAACTCGTCCATTGTCCCTCGCAGCCCTATAAAGCCCCTCCTCCTCCTCCTCCTCCCCCTCCCTCACAATGATCCACCCGTCCTACTCCCCCCTCTTCACCCTCGGCCTTCTCGCGGACCGTGCTCCTGTCGCTTCCCACGACGACAGCGCCTCTGCCATCTACTTCACCTTCCAGACCGCCAAGCGCGGCAGCCTCGAGCTCCGCTCTTTCCTCTACCTCGACCTCGCGGACAACAAGCCCTATGTTGCCTCTCACAAACGCAAGTGCTCCACCCTCACCAAGTCCACCAGCTGGACCTGCACCGCCGACATAAAATCCATCTATGACTTTGCGTGCGTTTCGTGCCCGCCCTCTCGCACTCCCTTTTCTCATCCCCCCCATTAGACGATCGGAAAAACCCACGGTGACACTCGCGCCTGCGCCTCAGTCTGCGGCACTCGTTCGCCGCCACAAGTCCAGAGAGTCGCTGCGGAGCATCCCCTCACCCAAACCAGCTCCCTCCGCAACCTTGCCCGATCTTCCCACCGCCTCCGATCCCCCGACCTCGCGTCCCATCTCAAGGATGCGCCCAGCCTCTACCGTCGTCAGCTCACCGCCTTCTCCCATTCGCACGTCCAGACCAGCGTCACTGCGCTCCGAGTCCATCGCCTCTCAGGACCGTCGCAAGAGTCGCATGGACGCACTCGCTTGTCTCGAGGGCCGTTCCAGCGCGCCCAACCGCATTCCTCGCCCCTCCGCTCTGCGAAAGAACTTTATGAGCTTCAGCGACGACGAGGACGATAGGTCGATGTCCCAAAAGTCGACCACACCCAAGGTAGTCACGACGTCTATCTCCCAGAGCGAGGACCTGAGTGCCTTTGCGGATGTAGAGGACGAGGTAGACGCCGTGATCCCCTCCCTTGCGGGCAAGCGCGCGCGGGACGACTCCGACCGCGGCAAGTCTGCACGCAAACGGCGCGGCACCATCGAGAGTTGGTTTCCCCTCAAAAGCTTCATCGACTTCAAGGACGACGACCTGTCGTCCTGGAACTGGCGCAGCTTCATCGAAATCGGCGGCGTCTCATAGACGCCGTGTTACCATAGCCCTGATTCCTGACAGCATTGCATGCTCTTTCTTGACTCACTCTACCGGCAGGCCACCAAAGCGGTCCGACGTTGCGTACCGTAAACTTCACTATTCGGGTACTATACTTTTTTCTGTCGTCGTTGCCGCTCTTGGACACGTTGAATGCGTCCATTCATACGTACTTACACGGACTAGACTCACATCTCGTCTTTATTCTGTATTATCACCGCCGCAACCTTTTACTGACAATCCCCCTCCCCACCTAATAATGCCTGCATGACGCCGCATCACTTTCATCTTGTCGCACGCTTTACACTTTACCCTTTTCGCTCGTTACGCATGCACCTAATTGTAATACGGTCGCCCATGAAACATGGGAAATTCGTTGCAACCCATCGCACTCCTTGTACCATCGTCATCGTGCCTACGCCGTCCGTCTGAGATTGGTTGCGTCCGTCGACTTGGTTTTGATCGGGCGTTTGACGTGTGGGTGCATGATTGCATGATGCAATCGCGACGCGCGTAGCCGCGTTTCGGTTGACAGAAAACGCCGCCGCCTCGGATGCGCACGCTGACGCGCGGTCCAATTGAGACGCCCTGGACGATACCCTGAGTGCTCGAATGGAACCGTCACCCTGACTTTTTTTTTTTTTCTTTCGCTCCTTTTTTTTTCGCTCTTTTTTTTTTGGGTCTTAAACGGCGGTGGCGGAACGGTGTCGAACGACTTGGACATGCACGCGCGCTCGACGGCAAACGTCGCCGGCTCCGAGCGCCGGTGTCGCTGTCCGTTTTGACGCGCGCGCGTGCCCACCCGGTGCGACGTTCCCATGCGTCGTGACGAGGGACGTCACGGGTCCCGCCAACGCCAAACCCGACATAACGATCCGTGCGCCGGCGTCTCGAGCCTGAAGAGGGCGTTTTTCGGACGGAACATGGTACGAAGGGTCCGACGCGTCACGCGTCGGGTCGTGTTCGTCGACCTTTATCCACGCTGACGCGGGCCTACGTCCTCTCCGAAAAAAAAAGGGGCTCGTCTGCGTTTCACCCCCGAGCGCGTCGCGTTCCCAAGTCCTGTCAAGCTTGAGAGGAGCTGGTCTAGAACGAACCGTCCGATCCCGAGCTGGTCGGCTTTTTCTCTCAAGTCCTGTCAGACCTCGGTTCAACGTTGAACCACGAGACAAGGATCGTCGTTTGCGGAACGCGTTCGGGCGCTTGGCACGGGTGAACGGTAGGCCTACGTAGCGTATCTAGATAGGCATTGCTTACATGTGGGTACCATTAGGATAATTCGATCGAGCGACATCTGAAACTACCAGCGATCCAGAGTCCGACGCTTCACAGGCGGGATCGACGACTGAGGTGGTACCAACGCTGACGAAACGGTTCGGGACGTATGGCAAGGAAAGCCAAGGAGCCTCTTGGTCTCGGTACCCAACTTTTCCCCACGTCGATATGATCACCGAACACCGGCGTCCATCAGACGGTGGAATCCACGTACGAGCCAAGCCCAACTTCAGGCACCAAAGTACAACGTCCATGTCGTCATCTCATCAGGCTTCCAATGTCCGCTATCACCGCACCCGCCAAAAGTATAAAACAAAATGGAGACGGAATGGGGGAACTTTGCATGGGTCCGACGGCACGTAATGCCCAGTCTATCCGAGAGGTATCTTGAGGAGAGCTGATTCATAGCACCCACGTCCTGAACTTGCCGAGAAGCCCTTGGGTCGACCCGTCGTTGGCAGTGGCCGTCGCCGGTATGGGGGCCATGCCCTCACGACGGTAAACTGCATAGTCATGGTAGTAATGGCCGCCCCCATTTAGGGATCCATACATGGATTGCCGACGCAGCGTCCCTAAGGGTTGCGGTGGGGGTGGCGGGGCGTTCGGAGGCCGAGGCCAAGGGAACGCACTCCGAGACGACGGTCCAGGGGGTGGCAGCGTGGACCGCGGATCAAAATATTGAGAGCGGTGCTTCTGCTTGAGGGTAGCACGCGGAGGCGACGCGTTGTGTCTGCGTTCTGGAGCTGTGCTCGTCTTGATCCGGCCATTGTGTTCCTTGCGCTTGTCCTTGTCCTTTGCTTTCGCCTTGTCTTTCTCCTTGGCATCTCTGGATGGATCCTTGTCCTTCTTCTTCCCACCGTCGCGGTCACGATGCTGCTTGTGGGAGCTGTTCGGAGGGGTGCCTCGGGGACGAAGCTCGGGCATGTCAATCTTGCTAAGATGTACCGTAACGCTATTCGGTGCAGCGTATTGCTTATTTTTTCCCTTCCCATTGCTGTCATCCAGTTTGATAATCCGGGGACCTTTTTGTGGCACGGTTCCCTCGTCGGTGTCGTACAAGACGTATGAATGGAGGTCTTGGTCACCTACGTCGAGACGTAAGTTGAGCGATGCGACCGACGCGAGCGGCCTCGGATATGGAGGTTCGAACATTGCGTACCTGCTTTGTGACGCAACCGTTTGATCTCTTCCACGACCTGTAGCACCTTGGGAACTTGATTCGGATCCGAAGAACGCACGCTGATGAACAGCATCGCCCCATCCTATATGACGAAATATCAGATAACACAGCGAATTCTACTCGAAATACTGACTTTTAACAGCTGTGTGCAATGCTTGGCGTAGTCGACTACCACGCCCTCTTCAAAGACGGTCACTTCGTTGACTTGCCCTCTACCAAGCTGTAACTCGGCGATGCGTGGGACGCCCTTTTTGGGAGTCGGTTTGGGGGGTAGTTTCGGCGGTGCTGCCTCTGCCGCTGGACTTGGCACTGGCGAGCCTGTTTGACCCGTGGGTGAGGGGGTATTGGGTTCATGATACGCATCACTCGCGTCCTGGAACGTCAAAAGCGCTGTCAAGATCACGATCTCGAGTCCCTTCCTGTCCTCGATATCGAACCTGGCATTGCGAATGAACACGCGAAACGTCGCACACGGGCAGGACGGGGTACAGCAAACAGAACGCACCGATTCAGATTATAGTCCAGGATCTGGACCGACGCCGTCCTGATCCGTCCTGGTGGCTCCTTTGTCACAGCAACAAGTACGGGTGGATCCGGCTTTCGGATGATGAAGCATTCTTCGCGTTTCCATTCGAATTCATGGCTGGTATTCGGAAGAGAAAAAGGGCAGACGTTGAACGCGCGTCAATGCGTATGGTTGCGGGACGTACGTCTCCCATTTGAATGACCATCGGAACGAGAGTGTGCCTGTATACTTGAGCTCGACGACCTTGGTGGGGTTGTAGAGCTCCAGAGTCTTATGCTTGGTAGTGGCACTGGGGGCAGTCGCACTCGCCAACAAGGCGTCGGACAGAGGATCTGTGATGGCGCTCAGTGAACTCGCGACCGAACTGGAGCGCTCGCGAAGATCGAGTCTCACCAGATACTTCGATTCGGTAGAGTTGTTGCTCTGAGAGAATGCGGCGCTTACGGTAGTGGATCGTGCCCGAGGGGTCCGTGAGGTCGATCACAGTTCCAGCCGGCTGCGAGGCGTTCGGTGTGAGGAAGAGGGTGAATAGATTTTGATCAAGGCTCATGACGCCCGGTGTTTGAAGATCAGGACGTTGTCGGGTCGGACGTCCTCAGGACAATTGATGCGGTAGAGAAGGAGATACGAAGGACATGACACAAGGCGTGGCCAAGTCCCGAAAGACGGCCGTAACGACTGCGCAAAATGCATAATCCTGTGGCGGCTATTCAACTGTGGGTAAATCACGGCTGGGAAGAGCAGCTCTGGTGCGGGTCCCGACGTTATGGGGACGGCCCCTAACTTTGAGTGCCCAGCGGTGGATTTGAAGAAAAAAAAGTTTTCGTCTACGCCTCCAACATCTCGACTCGCGGGTTGAGATTTCTCCACGACCGGTCATGGCTGTCCAGAAGCCGACCGCGTTTATTATTCCCTATAGAATCGGGAACATCCTCCTGGGTGAGTGTTGATGTTGTTTACTCCTGGTCCTGGCCGAAGATGTCCCCGGACAGGTGCCAAGTAAGTCTTGTCAAGCCATGCACAAAACACGAAACACTCATCAATCGTCGTGATGGTTTAGCTGCATCATATACGGATTCTGTGTCTACACGCTCTGGGGACAGAAATCCAGATCCTGCAGGTAGAGCCATGTTCGCCTGCTGTTAGCAATAACGACATCACAAACCCTGTCTAGACTGTTATTACTTATCAACACCGCAGTTTTTCTGCTATGCGCCACACAGTTCATCCTTGACGTGATTCGTCTCTTTCTCGTGTTTACCATCCGTGATGACACTGCTACGTTTTACCAACAACCCAGCAAGTATGCCACAGGGATCGGCATCACTTACAACATGATTGTAATCATCCTTTACTTCTTCTATTGCTTTAATTGATTTTCGGCCTTCTAGTTGATCATCGCAGGATTTTTTTCGGTCGGTGCAACTCAATCTATTCATCACGTCATCAGAGACAGACGTCACGTAGATCTGGCGCCTCTATGTCTTATATGACAACAACCTCAAGATTTGTATTCCCGCGGTCTGTCCTTCACGGGTCTAATGTAGTAGAGGTCGCTCATGCACCTCTAGTTCCCGCTTTTAGCTTTGCAGATTGGTGGGTGACCTTGCCGCGTTCGCATATATCGGTGGCCGATACAATCCCAGTTGCGGATGGACTGACAATCCAGATCCATGTAACAAAGCCAGATAGCGTCCAAAAAATCAATATCCCCACCATACTCCTATGGGCGACCATTACGGCATTGAACCTTTACGTTGGAGCCCTGATATGCCTCCGCCTTTCCACTGCGCAAGTGAGAACACATAGAGTTCTCAGCGACTCCCCGTGCAAATCGGCCGCTATTCTCCTAGTGGAATGCGGAGCATTGATGATAGCGATCGGTATCGGAATGACGGTTTTATATTCTACAAAATACGTCTATGCTAGTTCTGGTCTCGGGATCGCAACCGAAATCGTGGTGCGTCCTTCTACCTTGCTGCGTTTTTTTTTTCTTTTGAAAAATTTCGTGTGGCTTTGGTGAATTGATCCTCCCACTTCTAGGTTGCGTCCCAACTGCTCATCACCGCACGGCATGGAATGAACACTCAAAATCAATCCCTGCCAGAAGTGGTCAGTGTGAGGGGGGAGTCCAGGCATACCAGTGTGCCCGCATCGCCCGTAAAATGAAACTTGTTTGTTCATTTTCCAGAGAGCGGAAAAGGCAGAGGTTTCTTGACGGGCTTCATGGTGTTACTTTCGGTCCTATCACGCTACGCACTCGAGCGTCAGATCATTTGGTGACGGCCGGGGGAGGTTCATATCTCGTTCTTCGTCGGGCCGACATAGGGGACACTGCCGATAGTGTTTTTCGCCTACGGTATAGACTTGCAAGTCCGCTGTAGACTGATCTACCTATTTAAGCAAGTCCCTCGGTCAAGCTGACGGGTTTGAAATTGAGAATGGCTCCGGACTCGGAGTTCCCGGATAGGAGAAGCTCGTATCCTTGGCTGCCGTCAACCCCTTCGAGACATGAGCAAGCCTTGGTGTTGTTCTTTGAGTCGTTGAGCATCGATTCAATGACCCATACGTTATCACGTTTTTATTTTCTTTTGTCTACTTTCTCTGAGCTTCTCATCGGTGCGTATGCATGTATATGCCAGTCATGCATTCTTAGTCGTGTTGACGTTTCGTTGAACAGGTATGAAGTACGTCTTACTAAATTCGATTTCGGGGGATGTCAGAGAACCGACCACGCCTACTTCGCAGCTGTGTCTTGTATCTTTTTTGTGCCTATGTGTTATGGGGCCAAAAATGTCCAGCCCGCAGGCAAGTTGTTACATCCCTCGCTCGTCTTGCATTTCATCTCACTGGGTATGTTCGTACAGATTTGTTTTCGTCGCAAGCACTGTGCAATTCTCCCTAAGTACCGCTCAGGCGGTCCTCTATACTATCTATCTCACCAGTGCTTTTGGTGATCACTCCGGAAACACCGAGGACTATTTTCAACAAATCAGCGGCTTATCCTTGCCCTGTTACATTATATTTGTCATTAATGTGAGCAGAGTTTTTTTTGTTTCCTTCTCTTCTCGCTGACACGCGTATCGCTGTTTTGTTGGCTAGTATGCTATCGAAGGCTTCTTATTGGTTTGTCTAGTTCAGTCTTCTGCCACTCCGACTTACAGCAGGAACTTCGAAGATTTGGCGTATATATATTCTATACAACCACAGTCTCATGATATGTGTCCCCTCGGTGTGTTTTTCTCTACCATCGAGGCTCAGTGGCTCCGGCTTGACAAGACGTCTCTAGGTAATCTTGTTGGTTCTACAAATCGGTGAGTTCTTCCCTGCTCGTGTGGTCACGTTTGTCGATGGGCGTTCCCCCAGGATTTGGGTCGGCCACCGCCAAGGGCTTTGCTGTGGAAGTTATCTTTACCGGTTCGCTATACGCCCTCAATCTGGCCACTTGGGCGCTCATCGCAGCCATCAACGCTGCCGCGACGGCTCTGATGGGCGTACGACTCTGGGTCGCCCATAAGCGTACGCACATCCTCCTCCAACGTTCGTCGTACAAGTCTACGATCGCCGTCGTCGTCGAGTGTGGCGCGTTGGTCACGGTAGTCACGGTAGCGATGCTGATCGTGTATGCCGCTGCGAACCCGGGGGCGCTCGCCGGCGTCGGATTCGCGACGCAAGTCGCCGTAAGTCACATTTTCCCGTTCCTTCCGAGCCATCATCGCTCACCCGCGTTGGTTTCGCCCATTCCCGAGTAGACGATGGCCCCTCTGCTCATCGTTGCGCGACACGAGACCGTCAATCGCCGCAACGATCGCGACTTGCTTGCGTTGCAGGTGCCGCTCCGGATCAACATCGAGCGCACCGAGCACACCTGCGTGGACATGCCTACGGGGTTACCCTCGCCGAGTACGAGCAAGGGTACGAAACGGCGGCTCTCGGTGTCTGGATCCATTTCCCCTACGGTGGTGGAGAGGGTACTTAGCAAATGGTCGAGCAACACACAGACGGCCTCCAACCCTGCTTAGTTCTGCAGTGGTAACGCTGGATCATATCGTAGATCAGGTACTGTTATATATCGCAAGTAATTCCCGGGCATGGACGTATAGAGCAATGTCATGGTGGACCGGAGGTTCTCGGGGCGGGAACGGAAGTTTATTACATATCATCTACACATCTGATTACTTAGGATCTTAACCTTGAGGAGAGGCCCAGGATGATCGCGTTGGGAACATCTATGCTGGTCCGACGAGGATGGATTCAATTGTTCACCGTATCCGACCCAGAAGTATCGGAAGGCTTCGCCGAGTCCATTGATTCATAGACACATGGTCGTATCATGCTCTACACTGCTGGGCGCGCGCTCCACACATTTAGTAGTTGTCAAGAGAGGCCAGCCGTGACGAGCCCAAAGTCCGTGCGATCTCTCTGCCTACGTGTCCTGTTTCCACATTTCGAGTCTGTGTATTTACAACGTCATAATAATTTTCGAGTATCGACGAAGAAGCGAGCACTCGACTGTCCGTGTGTACGCGCGGTCATACAGGGAGTAATAAATTTGGAACAATGACTGTCTAGAGAAAAGTGTCTGTTCGCGTCGTTACTACACGACGTCGTCCGACATAGATCTATACGTCTGTCCGTATGACTAGAATAGGAGACGGCCTGCGTCATCAAGACGTGATCGACTGAAAGGAGCGATCAGTTCTGGCCCCAATTGGGCGTCCATGAGAACACTCACGCTGCTGTCACTCGCGCTCAGTTGAGGCCCGTGGAGGGGGCGGGCTGGGAAGAGCTGCCAGCGGGCGCGCTCGGCACGGCGCTCGGCGACAATCCACCGCTCCCAGAAGGTGCTGGCAACGATCCAGAGCTGCCAAAAGGCGAGCTTGGCACAGCGCTAGGAACGAGGCCGCCGCTCCCGCTGGGTAACGGCAAGGATCCAGAGCCACCAACAGGTAAGCTCGGAACGACGCTGGGATTGAGGCCGTCCGTGCCGGTCGGCGCAGGCTGGCTATCCGAAGGGCCGACAGGTAATGTCGTATCGCCGCCGGGTACGACACCGTCAGTGCCAGTGGGGGTAGGTTGCAATCCATCTGTGGTGTCTGGAGACAACGTCGGCACACCTCCACCGTTGGTCCAGGTGTGTCTGTGACCACCTCTAGCGCCATGACCGGGGAATGGGAATGGGAGGTCGGTGGGGATTCCGGTGGGGAAAGGAGGAAGACCGTTGTCTGTGGGGTTACTACCTGGGGCACCGCCAGCAGGAGCAGTCCCGGTAGGAGAGTCTGTAGGGGCGCCACCAGCTGGAACAGTTCCTGTAGGGATGTCTGTAGGGGCACCGCTACCCGGAGCGGTGCCAGTAGGAATGTCTGTGGGGACACCGCCGCCTGGAGCAGTCTCAGTGGGGGAGGAACCTGCTGGGACAGACAAACCCGAAGGTGTCCCGGTAGGATTGGGTGCGGGAGCAGAGAATCCTGAAGGAGTAGCAGAGGGATTCGTGGGGACGGAAAAACCAGAGGGTGTCCCGGAGGGGTTTGGCACTACGGAAGAACCAGAAAGCGCCTCAGATGATGCAGCCCTACGACTCGGGA
Organism: Royoungia palumana; assembly: GCA_038089855.1. Lineage (NCBI taxonomy): Eukaryota > Fungi > Basidiomycota > Agaricomycetes > Boletales > Boletaceae > Royoungia > Royoungia palumana. Next base: position 12,695 of record JBBPLQ010000805.1, read on the forward strand.
TGCGGGAGAAGCCACTTGTGGGCTGGGACTGAGGGACGAGGGAGCTGGGGGGGAAAGGCTGAGAGAAGATACTGCTCGGGATGGGGATGCCTGAAGACCCAGAAGGATACCCGGAAAGGATCCCAGAGGGGATCCCAGAAGGAATCCCAGAAGGAAGTCCAGAGGGAATGCCGGAGGGGATGCCAGAGGGGACTCCGGAAGGGATACCAGAGGAAAATCCAGAAGGGACTCCAGAGGGGACTCCCGAGGGCAATCCAGAAGGGATTCCAGAAGGAAGCCCCGAGGGAGAGACGCTACTGGGAAGGGCGCTAGGACCACTACTGCCACCTTGTCCACCACCTTGCCCACCACCTTGTCCGCTACGACGAGCTGGGACAATTCCGGCGGCGGCAAATCCAAAAAGTGCAAGTATGACAAATGACGAAGTAAGACGCATGCTGATCAGGGAATGCGTTGGTGTGCGATCAGCGAGTGAGATGAAGGGATGTTTTGCTGGGGTACCATCGCCCACATCCCAAGCTTTTATGCATCTGAAAGACCGGATGATTCAGAACGTCGCGACCAATTAAGCTAACAAAGTCGAGAACACAGACGTATCCGCAGTCGCCTTGACGCTGTCAGAATATTCCAGGAGTTAATGATGAAATGACGGCATCTAAACATTGCCAGGGACAGGCCGTCGATAAGATTTAGCGGAAAACCGGAACAGTGCAGTGTCGGGATCTGTGTACTGCGGTGCCATCACCATTCTTGGTTGTAGTGATTCGCATCAATTTGAGGTTCCAACGAAGCTAGGGCATCAGGGGATGGTTGCGAGGTCCAGGACACATCAACTGGAGGAATACGCGAGATGCTGAACATTACTAGGGGAAACCGCCTCGTAGAAATCGTACTTACTAACGTACGGTATCGGCGAGTGCTCCATTACACCGGTGTGTACTGCGCGCGTTGCTGCGTACACTGCGGGCCTTGGAAATCTGTTTCAAATCAGATAACAGGCGAATTCATATGGAAAAAATCCACCTGACCACCTCACTGAAGCGTTTGCAGGGGTGGCGGGTTTCCATAGTTCCAACGGGAATTGAAGGCAGACCATGAGGTAGCAAGTCGTATCCCTGCTGACTGCCGTTACTTTGGGGCATCTCAAGTTCAGCCTATCGTGTATTGCGAGGGAAGAGGCACTCATGAAGTGTCAAAGGCTCGTTCTTGCGACGAGGATGGATACGAATACCGGAGGTAGAACGAAATGCCGTTCAATTCCTGTAGAGCGATAGCGGGTGATCCAATAAGGAGAGCACGATATCGAGTAACCACGTTTGTGCATTCCTGACTTTCTTCCTGCTTGTCCGCAGCCCAGCGCCCAGCGCTGAGAATACCGCGGTGGACTAACTCCATTGGTTCGATTTCGAAATGGACGTTGAACCCACGTACCTTTGGGCGTCAGG
>JBBPLQ010000806.1:0-14130 GCA_038089855.1 Royoungia palumana
ATTTCTTCCGAGACGACCACCGAGATTCCATCCAAGAAAAAACGCAAAGTCGAACGCGCATCCCCAGCTACGCGATCCGCGTCCAGCACCCACAAACACACTAGCAAACAGGCATTTGATGCAAACGCCAGGATCACTGTCCCCCTGGCAGAAAGGCTTCGTCCGCAGAGTCTCGATGAGTTCGTCGGACAAAAACATTTGACCGCGCCCAATACGTTGCTGAGGAACATGGTCGAGTCTGGCAATCTGGGGAGTATTATATTCTGGGGTCCGCCAGGGTAGGTGAGCCATTTTGCTCGGCAGGTATGGACTCATTTGGGTGACGAAGCTGTGGCAAGACGACGCTCTCGAGACTGTTGGCTAAAGAAGCCGATTGTTTTTTCAAAGAGTTGAGCGCCACCTCGTCCGGAATCAATGACGTCCGTAATGTGTTTGAGGAAGCAAAGGGGTCCCTGGCGTTGACTGGGAGGTATGAGGGTTCCTTGCATCGTAGTCGTTTGTTGACCGCAGATCTGGTAGGACGACTGTTCTTTTTTTGGACGAGATTCATCGTTTCAATAAATCTCAGCAAGTATGCTTTCCCCTCAATCCATATCAGCCTTGCATATCATACATCATGTCCCAGGATATATTTTTGCCATACATCGAGAAAGGACACATTCAAGTGAGTCGCTAGCTGTCACAGCACCCTTGCGTGGTAGTTACCATACATATCCAGATGATAGGCGCTACTACGGAGAACCCGTCCTTTAAGTTGACAGGGGCTCTCATGAGTCGTTGTCGGTCCGTGAGGCCTCATATATGCTTATTCGCAGTATCTGATGCCCATTTAGTGTATTCATGCTGGAACGGCTGACAGATCATGATATACGAGAAATCATTTCTCGCGCCGTGGAGCGTATTTCATACAAAAAAGTTTTGTCGGTGACTTCGCAACGACCGTTTGGTTCTCAGGATTCTGACCAACCTTCTGCCACACAAGGATCAGAAGAACTGAGTAGCTTTGACGGCTTATATCCGTCCTGTCCACAGTTGACACCTCGCATCGTCACATCACTGGTTTCTCTGTCGGCAGGAGACGGACGAACAGCACTCTCTCTTTTGGAACTCATCTTCGCATCTAAGAATAATGTCCAGGAAGAGGAACTTCTTGCCTCGTTGAGACAGTCGGTATCCTACTCGTACGATCGGACAGGGGAAAGTCGTTATGACATGATATCCGCGCTTCACAAATCAGTACGCGGTAGCCAGGGAGATGCAGCAATGTACTGGCTAGCCCGTATGCTGACTGCCGGTGAGGATCCCTTGTATATTGCACGTAGAATGGTTGTCTGCGCAAGCGAAGATATTGGGCTAGCGGATAATCATGGGTTACCGTTAGTAAGTCGTTCACAACAGATATATCATTCCCCGCTGAAAAACAACATTCACACCTCCCAGGCAATCGCAACTTTACACGCATGTCAACAAGTTGGGGTGCCTGAATGTCGTATTAACCTGGCCCACCTCGTTGCTTATCTTTCTGAAGCTCCGAAGAGTACACGTGCATATGAGGCCTATAATGCGGCCGAGGCAGCAGCAAGACGCGATGTTGCTGCACCAGTCCCACTGGCAATGCGGAATGCACCCACAGCGCTCATGAAGGAACTCGGCTATTCCGAAGGGTACAGATACAATCCTCAGTATGCGTAAGTCTTCCAGGTTGAGATGTGAATGCCGAGTACCGAGTGTCCCTAATGCGGCGTTTCAAAGGCATCCTGTGTGCAACGATTACCTTCCTGTTACCGTTCGCGGTGAAACGTTCCTGAAAGCACCTGGTGACCTGTCCAATAAGTTATGGGACGAAGACGCCCTCGTGAGGTGGGAGACGGAATGCAACGAAGGGCGCCCTTGGTCGGACAGACCGACTGGTTCGCAGCGCGGAGATCCCAAGTAACATCTGACCCATAGACAACTGTCGATGACTGCGATCACCAGTATGTTAGGATACCGAATTCAAACTTTAGTTGCGGACTCCAACTTCATCGCGTTGGACGTCGCTAGTATAACTGACAGATGCTCACTGGCAGAATTTCGCCATGCGATGAATCCAGTGCTAAGCTACTACATAGTCATGTGAGCAACCTTGACAGTCTATATCACCAGATGTCTCCCAGGGTGCGATCGGCTGTCCATCAGGCGAGACCATTTCATCCACTTCCTTGGTTTTGCTCCTCTTGTTATGAAAATTTTCGCCAGCCAAGGCGATGGCCTGTCTACGGCCGTGCTTGTTTATCCACTCTGCATAGGCCCACAATGCGCAAGCCACGTCATCGACATGGACGATGTGTACAGGCTCCTTTCCCGGTCCATCTGTGGATGATTGTGAGCTGGAAGAAAAACGGACGAACCGAGTGAAACGTGCACGGTCTTCATTGGCTTTCGCATATACAGTAACTATACACCGATGCCACGGTGATGACGAGCGAACCTCCAGTGGCATCAGAGTCATACAACCCAAATAGCAGTGTGGTTCTTAGAGGCCATACTCGACGTACACAAAGCCAGAGCGTAAGACAACAAGGTTCAGTCTAGCATGAGTAAGCAGAGATTCTCGGCCTAAATCCAGAAAAAGCACCCTCGAGTAGATGCCAACGTGCGACTGTTTCATGCCACCAGACATCGAGCGGTTGTACTAGTTTTGAGGTCCTGTTTCTTGTCATGGAGAGCCTTGTCGGGGGATTCATATCGGGCTAGACCTTGACGTTGCGTCTTGCGGCCTCCAAGGCGATGGTGCGGGCGACAGTGAATGTGAGCTTGATTGCAATCTAAGGGATGATAGGACCAGCGACAGGCGATGTGAGCGAGATAAGGGGACGTACGACTTCGCCACGGTCGTGATTCACCTTTCCGGTGAGATGAAAGACAAAGGGTAAGGAGGTTGTCCCGAGGGCGGACCATAGAATAGCGACACGAGAAGAAAAGGAGACTTGCAGAGTGATGTCGTACAGTCGCTGGACAGGCTACGAGGTGCTGGAAGCCAACTTTCCTCATCCTAAGCAAGCTTTTCTCCTTAGTTTTGACACCCTCGAGGAGAGGGGGGTGGGGGAGCATGAACCTATAGTCTCCGGCAGCCTCGAGAGTAATGCGACTTGGCCTCGGGGACTAGCTTCACAAAAGCCTCGAATTTACCGCGGTACCTTCGAAGCTTGAAGCGGTTTGGGTGAAAAACATCAGTGATGGTGTTCTTAAGGAAACCCAAGTCGCCAGTGAGACACGATGAATGGATAGTTTTAGCAAAAATGTCGCTCAAAAAGAAAGTGCTACACTTGAAGTGCAGTGTTTCAGTGAGGTAAGGTAGTTCTTGAGCCAATGGTGCAACATTCACTACACCGAGATGAGTGCACTGCCTTGTTGTGCCGCGTTGTGTCCGGTCGGTTCGGTTGTGAGTCCGCCATCTCTCCTCTCATCGCTACACTAGGAATATAAGTACTCAGTTCACCTTGAAAGATGAATCCAACCAAGTATGTGTATCTTCTGTCTTGATATCATTTGCGCTAGTCCGCTGACTGAGGGCCTAGGGCAAAGGTATTCACCATCACAGGTGGGTTGCAACACTACTCGTCCGCCTCATGCTGATTTGATCGTCTTTCAGACATCGAGCTTCGTACTCGGCTACAGCCCAGACTCTTATTAAAAAAACAGTATTACATCCAGTTTTCCTCAGGCAATACGTTGCGATCGACGAAGAAAGCAAAGCATGGAAAGGATGGTATTTCGTGGAATGAGAGGTTCTTCTTGTAAGCACACGTCTTTTTCTGGACGCCAGAGAGCTGAGTGGTGTCAGTAATGCGGACGATAAGGACGAGTTGCATGTACGGGTTTACCAGTGGCACCACCTGCCACACAAACAGGATGAACTCGTCGCAAGTCTCACTTCTACGTTCGAAGATGCGAGGGTGAAAGTAAACAATAACGGTACGACGAACCCTTGGAGCATATTTCACTGACCAAACCTTGTCGAGAAGTGTTCGAAGTAGCTCTCCGCAAAGGCCCTGCCGTGGCTTCTAATTCTTCGGAAGCCAGTTTTACAATGAAATTGACGTTGACGGAGACCCTTCACCAGGGCCAGCAAGCAGACGAGCTTCAGGTTGACGATGCCGTCGGAAAGGCGAAGCAAGCGGTAGATATTATGTGTTCCACCCCTGACGTGGTCGACCGCGGGACTTCGGCGTTCAACACAGTCAATCAAGTCGCGGGCGGCGTACAAACATTCGAGACCACGTGGGACGTTCTTTTGAAGAGGATTGAGCTCTTCAACAAGGTCGTGGGCGGTATTGCGCAGGTATACAGTTCTTACTTCAGCGTCGCTGTATGCTCAGCCCCTGATTGCGATAGATTCACCCATATGTGTCACTGGCCTGGTCTGTTGTGTCGAGTGTTAATCAGGTATGGTCTACTTGTTGCGAGATCCATTTGCAATTGCTAATGATCGCAACGCTCACCACAGGTTCTCGTAAATCAGAAAAATCGCGACGATCAAATCATTCGCTTAGCGGGTACCATGAGCGACGTCTTTGCATTCGTCAATGATGCCGATCCCTTGAAGGCAGTTCGGACACATATCGATCCCCTTAAACTCCTCATGCAACAAGTGACGCAGTGCGCGTATTTCATTCGCGACTATGCCGAGCGCAAAGGCTTCTGTGAGGTCGTTGACCACCCCACGGTGTCTCCTGCTCACCTCTTGTACAGTGGCTCGAACGGCGGAGAACATGTTCTCTGATGTCGATACGAGAATTGTGGAGTTCCAGGGCAAGTTGCTTGAACTTAGAGATGCGTTCCTGCGGGGAACTACATTGCAGACCAGGATTATTGTCGGTCGTATGCAGGGCGTGATCGAGGACACCGGTAGGCTCGACTTTTTTGTATCCTCATCGAACGCTCACGAATGTGAAACGCAATGCAGCGGAGAAAATTATCCTGAAAGACATACCATATGCGGACGGTGCGAGGCACGACCAAACGAAGGGCTGTCTGGCAGAGACTCGCGAGTCAATCCTGCGCGAAATTTACGAGATCCTCAATGATCCCGCAGAAGACGCACCACGAGTCTATCTCCTCACTGGAGTCGCGGGATCCGGCAAGTCTGCAGTGGCTCACTCGATCGCGCGATGGTATGATAAGCAGGAGATGCTTGGGTCTTCGTACTGTTTCGCAAGGGCTGACGTCGCGACCCGGAGCGCGAACAGTCTATTTAGCACTATTGCACGGGATCTTGCCGATCACGATTGTCAATACAGGTCGGCGTTGTGCAAGGTTGTTAAAGCAAATCGGTCACTTTGCACGTCGAAAGTGCCCATGGAGCAACTCGAACGGCTTATAATTGAACCCAGCAAGGATCTTCACTCTGTCGGACCCTTAGTGATCGTTATTGATGCCCTTGATGAATGTGGTGACCAAGCTAGTCATCAGCAACTTTTACCTGCACTCTCTAGGCTTGCAACAGAGGCCTCATTCCCACCTAACATTCGCTTCCTGATCACCACTCGCCCGGAAAAGCACATCCTTGAAGTCCTACGATCAAATCCACGCATATTTTTCAGGGAACTGGGGGATATCTCGGATAAAAGTGTCGAGCGGGACATCGAGAGGTTCATTCATCATTCCCTCGACAAATATTCGCCAGAACTCCAGTTAGCCGACCATGACTGGTGTCGACTACTCGTTGATCGCTCGCAACATCTCTTCCAGTGGGCAGCGACGGCATGCAACTTTATTAGAGATACCAGTTCAACCGGACTCGAACCATCCGACGGATTACGACAGCTGTTAGGAAATGATGGGACTGAGGATGGTCACCCACTGGATGAACTGTATCAGACGGTGCTAAAACAGCTCTTCAGAACGGAACAAGCACAAGACCGATTCCGTGAAGTGATGGCCGTCGTGCTTGCCCTCAAGGAACCATTGCCCCTTCCTTCCCTTTCGGCGCTTCTCAAAGGGCGCTTAAAGGGGCGAGCAGTCGTTCAAGCGGTTGTCTCGACTCTTGCATCTTTGTTGGACGGGGCTTCCAATGACCACAAGCCTGTCCGGCCACTTCATGCCTCGTTCTATGACTTCCTACGTGACATCAAGCGAAGTAGTTCTGCTTTCCATATCTCAACTCTTCCCCAACATTCTCTCATTCTTGGACAAGCATCACTTGCATGCATGCGTGGGATGCTTCGATTCAACATCTGTGACCTTTCTGACTCGCGGATCCTCAACACTGACGTCCCTGACCTATCTGACCATGTGAATGGAGCCATTCCACCCCATCTTTCGTACTCTTGTCTATATTGGATGGACCACTTGCATGATGTCTCATGTACCCCAGACCTGGTTGGTGAAGTCACACTCTTCTTGAAAACCTCCTTCCCTTATTGGCTTGAAGCCATAAGCCTTCTATCCCACTTGTCAGCATTATCCATCTCCTCTGCCCTGGAGACATGCAGCATGCTTCAAGATTGGATGCAGCCCAAGGTGAAAAAGGACCAGTGTTATAGCTGGTAATGAATGCTGAGGACATTGACAGGACCAGGATATCACCAGCCTTGCCTTGGAAGCTTTTCGATTCATTCAAGTGTTTGCTCCTGTGCTTAGAAGATCAACACCCCATCTATATTTGTCAGCTATGCCCCAGACACCTGTCAACTCACCACTTTGGCAGCTTTGGGCTGGCCATCTATTAAAGCATGCAGCACCCACTGCTGGGCATCCTACCAACTGGCCAGCAGACATTCATACCCTCCATGGCCATAAAGATAGTGTCACATCTGTTGCTTACTCACCTGATAGAACCAAAATTGTCTCTGGCTCTGATGACAGGACAATCAGGATCTGGGATGTGGTCACTGGGCAGCTTATAGCAGGTCCATTCAAGGAGCATGAAGGTTGGGTTACATCTGTTGCTTACTCACCTGATGGGGAGAAAGTTGTCTCTGGCTCTCGTGACAGGACCATCAGGATCTGGGATACAGCCACTGGCCAACCTAGAGAAGGTCCATTGAAGGGACATGAGGATTCTGTCACATCTGTTGCCTACTCATATGATGGGAAGAAAATTGTCTCTGGCTCTCATGATAGGACCATCAGGGTCTGGGATGCAGCCACTGGACAGCCTCTAGCAGGTCCATTCAAGGGACATGAAGATTGGGTCACATCTATTGCCTGTTCACCTGATGGGAACAAGATCATCTCTGGTTCTCGTGACAGGACCATCAGGATCTGGGATGCAGCCACTGGTCAACCTAGGGTGGGTCCATTGAAGGGACATGAGGACTCTGTCACATCTGTTGCCTACTCACCTGATGGGAACAAGATTATCTCTGGCTCTCATGACAAGACCATCAGGATCTGGGATACAGTCACTGGCCAACCTATAGCAGATCCATTAAAGGGGCACCAAGGTTTCATCCAATCTGTTGCATGTTCACCTGATGGGAACAAGATTGTCTCTGGCTCTCATGACTGGACCATCAGGATCTGGAATATGGCCACTGGACAGCCTATAGCAGGTCCATTCAAGGGACATGAGGGTTTTGTCACATCTATTGCCTATTCACCTGATGGGAATAAGATTTCCTCTGGCTCTGATGACAGGACCATTAGGATCTGGGATATGGTCACTGGACAGCCTATAGCAAGCCCATTCAAGGGACATGAGGGTTCTGTCACATCTGTAGCCTGTTCACCTGATGGGAACAAGATTGTCTCTGGCTCTCATGACAGGACCATTGGGATTTGGGATGTGACCATTGGCAAGCCTGTAGCAGGTCCATTCAAGGGACATGAGGGTTCTGTTACATCTGTCACCTATTCACCTCATGGGGACAGGATTGCCTCTGGCTCTGATGATAGGACCATCAGGATCTGGGATGCAGCTTCTGGCCAACCTATAGCAGTTCCATTCGAGAAGCATGATGATTCTGTCACATCTATTGCATATTCACCTGATGGGAACAAGATTGCCTCTGGCTCATATGATAGGACCATCAGGATCTGGGATGCAGCTACTGGTCAGCTTATAGCAGGCCCATTCAAGGGCCATGAAGATTGGGTCACATCTATTGCCTATTCATCTGATGGGAAGAAAATTGTCTCTGGCTCTTATGACAGCACCATCAGGATCTGGGACACTGTCACTGGGCAACTTATGGCAGGTCCATTCAAGGGGCATGAAGGTTGGGTCACATCTGTTGCCTATTCACCTGATGGGAAGAAGATTGTCTCTGGCTCTCATGACTGGATGATCAGGGTCTGGGATGCAGCCACTGGGCAGCCTGTAGCAAATCCGTTCAAAGGACATGGTGGCTCTGTCACATCTATTGCCTATTCACCTGATGGGAACAAGATTGTATCTGGCTCTTATGACAGGTCCATCAGGATGTGGGATGCATCCACTGGCCAGCTAATAGCAGGTCCATTTCAAGGACACACCTCCTCTGTGTCAACTGTTTCTTTTTCATCAGATGGCAACCACATTGTCTCTGGATCTGCTGACTCATCTATCAAAGTGTGGAAGGTACAACAACTTCTTTCCTTTGGTCATTTCAATGAAGTTGATGGCTTTATTTATTCTAATAAATTTTGTTATGGTTGGACTGCTCCTTGGTTTAAGCCTGTTTTCTGTCTTCCCCCTCATTCTTTAGTCATATCTCATCAGAGAACATACCAGGTTGACATTGACACTTCTTCCTCTGGAGTGTCCTGGATCACTTGCTGGAAGTCATAGTTATGCACTCTATACTCCTTTATGACTAACATCCTCAAAGAGACCATGTACAGTATTTTGTCACTTCTCTGACTCATACATGAATGATTTCACAAGACAGGTAAAAATGCAAGGCCTGATTCTAGACCTGCAATGAGATGAATGGTACAAGAATGAGCAAGGCATGTTCAAACTTGATTTCTTTCATAATACAATCCTACCAACCAGCCTGCATTGCAATCACAAATCTTTACCTCCTGGACTCTCCAATGGAAACAGGAGGAACATAACCAGAGCTGTGTGACCACATGATTGGAGGTATCTAAGAGGTGGAACTAATGCATCAAGAGAACAATGGAAGCACATAACAAAATATAGACAAGATTGGAAGAATGGAGAACAGAGTAGAGATGCAAAGGTGTATGGGATTGTACCAGAGTCGGGGTTAGAGGAACACATGTGAAAGAACATCAAGCATCACAATAGCACAAGATGGGGATATCGGTCTGCAACTACTTATTCAAACATGAGAGCTAGTAGTGTTGCATCCAGATGCAGTACAAGATTGGCTCACATTCTTACTGCAGAAAGTATCCAGGATGCACAATGACACAATTTCATATTGTATAGATTACTGTTCATATGGATGTCTCCAGGTTGTCTGTATGGCCATACCCTTTGGTTTTTGTCTCTGGGTTTCATCCTACTTGTTGTACTTGACACTTTGGACTGTCTGGAGTATTTAGTGATGTAGTAGGGATTTGAAATCCAGCTTTTTCTTCTGCTCACCATGACTGACTATTGTCAACAACTGCACCATATACCATTCACTGTCCACTGTCCACTGTTCACCGTTTACTGTCTTACCATCTTATTGTCTTGCTGCCATGTGCATGTCCCAGCCCTGAAGACTGCTGGGCCTGAAGACTGCTGGGCCTCTTTAACAACCACTGGACTTCAAGGACTTGCTTGGATGAGTTGTCAAAGGCCTTTTCCTCTCAACCCTGAGACTCTGAGTCCCTTTGGGGAGAACATATTCCACCTTTACCTGCACACCCCTTAGGACTTCCCAGAACTGCCTCTTTGGCCCCTTTGGACTTACTATCAACTTTACAACTGGAGCCCACCACAAGGGACTCACATTGGGGTTCCAGATGAAGTCTTCAACCTATGCCCCAGCAACAAGAACTTGAAAATTTACTCAAACATTTCCAAAACTTACAGGTTTCTGAAGAGTCCACTTTCCTTTGGCTGATCTCTCTTTGTAACCTGCAACATCACAACAACCTGTCCAATTTGTCAGATCACACATTCTTTCTGTCAGATAATGTTACTGATCATTGATCTGACAATTCCAATTGTCTCCTAGCAGATCGTTCCACCTGTTCTCCAAATCTATTTTTAGAAACAGCACTGTCACTGGGTCTGTTACTGACTCCTACACTGACAGGGCTTGTTAGTCCTCATCCCAATGACAAAAATCTACATGAGGAACTGAGCTTGGGACTCTTCATCCTGGGCACATTTATAGAATCTACTCCTTCAAGGGTAGGGGAGCATCATCAAATCCCCCTGTTTTCCTCACCACTCTCACCACTCACTCTGAGCCTGTCTCCCACTAGCTCAAGCCCATTGCTGCCATCTCCATTACCCTTATCCCCTTCTCTGTCAGCCTCCTCTTTGGCCCCTTCCCTCACCAAACTTCTTCAACAGTCCCTGGACTCCAACTGCCTAAGTCTGCCCCTGCCAGTCTATTCCCTGGCAGCCCTGACTACCCTTCCATCACCTACCAAGTCCCCAAGTCCTTCCTACACTCTGTCACCACCTTCTACCCCACTACAACTAGCTCTGAATCCACCACTGCTGATCCCCTACATGGCTCAGCATGGCACTGTCATGCCCACCTATGGTGCTCAGGGTGCCCTTGAGTTTGACAGGTCTGAACCTACCCATCTTCTCCATTACTTTGAAAAAGTCAATGACCTTGCAACTGCTGCTGGTCTTACAGATGCAGAGAAAGTCCGCACTGCTTTGCACTATGTGGCCTATGATGAGTCCAATTGCTGGAAGACTCTTGAAGAGGCCACCACTGCTCCTGTGGATTGTACCATGTTCGTAGATGCTGTCAGGAAGTTGTATCCTGGATGCAAGGGTGCAAATAAGTTTAACTGGGTCAATCTCCAGCATGTAGTGCAGGAGACCAAGAGTAAGCTGATGCATCTGCTAACCAAATTTGCACAGTACTGCTGCAGCTTCCTTAAGATGGCTGTACCCATCATCTGAGCCAGAAAGTTCTCAGAACTGGACCACAATGCTCTATTCTTTGGTGGTCTACCCAACAATCTAGAGCTTCAGGTCTGCCATTGCCTATCCTGTCAAAATCAATGGTGTTTCTTATTCTGATCTTCTTATCCTGATAACATTGATATTATGTTTAATCATTCACTCTCATACTAAGATTCATCTGTATTAGATGTGACTGACCATTCTGTCACATTACCATCCCTGACTATGACAGACTAACCGATTGTTATCGGACATTTAGTCATCTTATATGACATGTACTATGTGATCCCTTCACATCCTTGATATCCTTACATAGATATGCAAGAGATATGCACACAGACCAGCACAAATACTTACAAACAATAGCTAGACACTATTTAGTTTGAGGAAAGCTCCCATACTTGCTTTCCTAAGTCAATCAATTATCTTTCCTTCAACTCATACCTCAGTCAATCAGTCTACTCTTACCTCAAGTGTCCATTCTAGTAAGTCTCCTACTAGAACTACCTGCACTACTCTCCCTATGATAGAGAGTACCTACACTCTGGTGTAGAGACAGAGAACTATCCAGTTCTTTAGGTTATGAGCCCTACTTGAATAGCAGCTGACAAACTCCCTATATGCATACACTCCCACTGCCACCTACCTATTCTTGTGACATGGACCTAGTTGTTACAAACGCTCTCAAACCTCCTATGACAAACGCTGTCTTTATGCCTATGAATCCAAACTTAACCTATGGTCAAGTCTTCAAGCCACAAGAACGATACATTGTTCCTCCTACATTCGCTCCAGACATATTCTAGACCTCTATGCCTCATGCCAAACCAGTGCTCGGAAGCAGACCCTATTGGCTGCCACATAACACAGCACTTATATTTAACTAACCAATCGGATATGATCCTATGCACTTCCATTCCATAGAAGCTTGACGCTTCTCTTCCATTCACAAGGCAGTGCCTTATCTATGACTCATTACTTATCATCCAATGACAATTAGATACTGAGTATCATACCACTTTCCTTTCTAGTGTACTATTGTAAATATGACCACACACAGTGGACAGTATATAAACCCTTGATGTAGTAGCCACGTTCTTTAGTTTTATCAACTTGATTTCCTCCCATTCAAAGTTCCTTCTAAGCTTTCTAAAACATTCTCTCTTCTAAACTTCATTCACTTTGAGTGTTGTTTCACTAGTGTTGCCATAGCTTCGGCTCTGAGATGGCTTTAGACTGTAGCCAAGCACCAGTTAGCCAAGCCAGCACCCGACCAGGCCAAAAATTAGAAGTTCAGTTTTAGCATCACAGCTCCAGTTTCCAAACTGCAGCTAGCCAGCTGACTGGTCTTGCTGCTTGCACACCATTGTATATACCCTTAGCATACTCACAAGTCACAGGTATGTATTACCACCACTACTATAATCACATTTTTATCCTGTATTTGTCATTGATGTTGCCCATGAGGGAGCACATGCTGTGCACATGTTACAAACGCGTCAATTAACCCCTATGTTTTCAACTTAGAGCAGCACTTTGCTCAAACACATGTCTTCAATCCAGACCATCATACCTCATGATGCGACTCATGTCAAACCTATGCTTGGATCTTAATCCTATTGGCTGCCACACTTGCATAGCCAAACACAGCCCTATGGAACATTCCATGACATTCTACCCAATAGCATTTCTCTCTCTTATCTATGACATCATGCACTTACCAATACTGTGCATCATTCCACTTTCACCAACCAATCACATTTGTTTACTTTCAGAATTCTCTAGAACAATACAAATAGGTACAAACATGTATGAGTAGTATATAAACCCAATGTCAACACCAGAGAACTCCAGTAAAGTTCTTCTGGTCTTTCCTCTTCATTGACGTGAGAACTCCACAATACTCCACTCCTTTGCTCAACAGCTCTTGTCTTTGAGAGTTGTTTCAACACATGTGTACATGCACCAACATCATAACCCAGAGTAAGATTGATGCATCAGCAAATCTACACATTACTTAATCTCACTTGAAACTTACTTATCGGTGCTCATACTGGCTTGGCAACCCAAATATTACAAGTATTTTTAAGTAGATCTGTCTGCTTAAAATACACTTATTTCACACTTATTCATTCTTATCCACACTTATATACTTGTTGCCAACCTATTACAGTGGCCAGTTTAAGCATTTTGTTAAGACCGGGTGAACTCTGGAGTTATGTGTGTGGGTAGGACCTTGGCTTCAGTGACTCAGAGCGACACCATTGATCTGTTAGTTACAACCAAGCAGTTACAGAAAATGCATGTGTATTCATCCTCCTTGTCATCCTGAGCAGCATCAAAAGCAAAGGCACAAACAGTCTCCATGATGCTTTCTAGCTGGGATTCTGAGCACTGTTCCGCTGCACATGTCAGTTGCCTTGTCACATTACCCCAGTTCTGATCAGAGAATGCATAGGCACTGGTGCTGACCTTTCCTAATGCTTTATTGAGTGTAACAGGAACCTTCAGACTCTTTCCTTTCACATCCGATTCCAACTGCAAGTCTCCATTTCTGATCATGCGAAGTCCGTGCTGCAACTGTCAAGACCACATCAGTTGCTGCTGGTATGGGATAATTGAAGGGAATGATTACTGCAGCCTGTAAAGCCCCCAAATTCCTTTGACCCCACTGTGATACAACTGTTACGACTTCTTTTTCCTTTTAACATATGTACAGGACTGATTCATGGCTACCATTCTCTCTTCACCCAAGAACGGTTGATTTCTTTCTCTTCTTAAAATTTTCACCTCTGAGGATTTCCATTTTAGGAAATCCAATGTCGGAACCCGTAGTCCCAGATCTGCAGTATACCTACTGCACTGCAGTCGAAGATCTCAGTCATCTACGGTCTTCCTCCCTCCTCCCTTTTGCCTTTCTTGTATCATGGTGTTCCCTCATTCCTTCTCTGTTATTCTTAGGAACCCCGTTCTGTTCCCTTTGGGATCATCTCTTCCTTCCTCATCCTCTTTCGTTCCATAGACCTCCAGAGGGTGTCCCGTTCCACTGACCTAACTCAGCCCTTCTTGTACCCTATATAAGCTGTAGGATACATGCCTGTATTCCCTAG
>JBBPLQ010000807.1:0-14127 GCA_038089855.1 Royoungia palumana
ACTGTGTCGAGGGCAGTTTATGTACCTGATGTGCGGTGGTATGAAAGAAAGACGAACGACACCGGAATTGACACTGTTGTACGGAAAGCCAGATAGGCACTGTGCTGGTTGGTCCCAGCCTCGCATTGTCGGCGTGGGCACCAGAAAGTTTCGATGAAATGTATCTCAATGCCAAACAAGTCAACGCTGTCAATCGACTCACTTAGAGGTGCCGTTGGTATTACCAGTTACAATGAATCCGAAAAAGAGGCCCTAGCAGTAGGGCCAAGTAGAGACCATCCGAGTATAAAAGCGCAATCTCCCACGTCGAGACAGGCGTCGTCTGACTGCCAGATGCCAGTTTGAAGGAGACAAACGAAATACAGGTTGCTCAATGGAGGCAATTTGGAAAAGCAAGGGCGCAAGGTTATGTGAGTTGTGTGGCACCAGAAAGGCAATTCGGCCAGGGTGGCAGATGTGGCGAACCAAGATGTCAAACAACCAGCATGAGGCGAAGCAGGCGAGGCGCGCGCGGCCTAACGCCACTTGCCCAAAGACTTGACGCTGCGACCGACATCGTTGTGCCATGTCAGAGGCCCCCAAGTATCAAACCATATAGTAGAGGACAGTTGCTATCGTACTTAGCCTCATTCGTCTGGAAGGGAAACTACAATGACGGGGTAACAGAAGAAAAACGTGTACAGCTCACCATTTACCTGAAAGTCCTATCTGGAAGAGCGTATCCTTCAAGAATCATGCTAACAAATCTAGCCATAAGAATAACAACAAGAACAATATGACGCCAGCATCCATCTGTTTATGTAACATGGTTGGACTTCAGAGGGACGTGGAACTCGAACGCCCGACATGTGCGGGCGAGATGATGGAGTTGCGATCACATTCAAGTCGCCAGTTCAACGCGGTGGTGAAGGTAGCCTGTTACAAGGGACGATCAAAAATCCGCCGGTGATATCGAAAAAGAGATCGTATCCGCGAGTATCTTGTTGTTTGACTTTTTTGTCTGGGTGTCAGATTGGTCGAGAAGCCTTACCCTGTTTGAGTGGGGAATTGGCCAGACACAGTCATAGTACTGTCTCCGTGGGTCGCGCCATGCAAGGCCTCAGTGGGAATTGAATTTTCCAAGCGTCCTAGTCTCGCCGTTGTGGTGATTTCTGTCTCTGCAGCACTGCGAGTGTGTTCAGGATCAAAGCTGGCGGTATTTAAAAATTTACACAACCATCGGCGTCTTTCCTCGGCATACCATTCGATCTCTGCCGCAATGTGTGGCAGTGTACTCGGAAGGGACGGGAACGGGATACTGTACTAATAGCAGTTATCGAGATTGATAGCATGATATTTGCCACTCATGCACGTAGACGTAAAGTCACATTGTACATCTTGATAGTCTACATTTTATTTTTTCTGTTTGATCTATGAATAACAAGAAATCAGTAGCGCCATACTATCGTACAAAAGTATTTCACTCCTTCACTCTTTCCTATTCTTCTGGTAGTAGTGAATAAGGCCGGTGGTCTATAACATAATCAGTGATATATCTCGAGGTTATACATGAGAGGGCTTACCGAACTATCGTGCCCGACGACATCCGATGGTTTGCCCAGTTGCGAAAGAATGTTCTTGGCAAGCACCTTGCCGAGTTCAACACCCATCTGGTCTGCGGTCCACAGATTCAGCACAAATCAAACGGTAAAGGTAAGTCAAGGTACCAAAGGAATTGATGCCCCAAATGACACCCTGAGTGAAGATTTTGTGTTCGTACAGAGCAATGAGTGCGCCGAGCGTCCTAGGGGTCAAGAGCGGGAACAAGATACTGTTGCTTGGACGATTGCCTTCGAACACCTTGCTTTTTACAAGTGCCTCACTCGCGCCACTCCCGAGTTCTTTGCGAACTTGCTCTTCCGTCTTGCCAAATGCCAAAGCCTCGGGTTGCGCGAAGAAGTTGGAAAGTAGAATGCGGTGGTGCTTCGACCCGGCAATCGGGTTTTGGGAAGTCGCAGGGGCGATGAAATCAGCAGGGATCAATTTCGTTCCTTGGTGGACGAGTTGATAGAATGAGTGTTGGCCGTTGGTACCAGCCGCACCCCAAATGATCGGCTGCGTAACGAACGTGTCAATCAGGCAGGAATACGGAACGTCGTTCAACATACGCCGGTCTGATAATCGACGCGCTGACCGCCCTTGGTGACGAATTTACCGTTCGACTCCATGTCACCCTGCTGGAAGTAGTCCGCGAACTTGTGAAGATATTGGTCGTATGGAAGAAGTGCATGGGTTTGGGAGCCATAAAAGTCGTTATACCATATGCCGATAACCGCGAGCAGAACCGGGAGGTTCTCCTCCAAGGGGGTCTCCTTGAAGTGCTTGTCCATACCATGAGCGCCTTTTAAGAGGGACTCGAAGTTATCGTAGCCGATGTACAGAGCGATCGAGAGACCAATGGCACTCCACAAACTGTAGCGACCACCGACCCAGTCCCAGAATTGGAACATATTCGCGGTATCGATACCGAAAGCCTGAACGGCTTTGGTGTTGGTGGAGAGAGCTACAAAGTGCTTGGCAACGTGAGCCTTGTCCTTGGCGGAGGACAAGAACCAATCTCTGGCGGACTCGGCATTGGTAATCGTCTCTTGGGTGGTAAACGTCTTGCTGGCGATAATAAAGAGAGTGCGTTCTGGGTCGCAGATCCTCACGGTCTCTGCGAGGTGAGTACCGTCAATGTTGGAGACAAAATGGGCGGTGAGGTCGCGTTTCGCATAAGGCTTGAGGGCCTCGGTAACCATGACGGGACCCAGATCCGAGCCGCCGATGCCGATGTTGACAATAGTGTTGATGGTTTTCCCTGTGTAACCTTTCCAGGTGCCGCTTCGGACCGCTTCGGAAAACTCCTTGATATGGGCGAGAACACCCGCGACCTCGTCGACGCCGTTCTCCTGGATCTGGAAATCGTTGAAGTTGCGGAGGGCGACATGCAGAACAGCGCGGTCCTCCGAAGTGTTGATGTGCTCTCCGGCGAACATCTTATCACGGTATGTCTCGAGCTGAGCCTCTCGAGCGAGAGATAGGAGTGTATTAAGGATCGGCTGGGTGATCAGGTTTTTAGAGTAGTCGAGAAGAAAGGTGGTGTTGGAGTCGGTAGGATCTATATATTCCTTTGAGAATTTAGAGAAGCGCTCCGGATCCTGCGCGAACAGGTCGGATAAAACGAGTCGGGTGTACTCCGCGTCATAGGTTTGCTGGAGTTTCTTCCAGGCAGAATATTCTGAGTATGATTGTTGAGTGTGGGCAAGACGAAGACTAGTGAACGTACCAGATGCAAGTTTTCCGCTCATTGTGTGGTACAGGGGTGGTGATGCGGACGATGTCGCAAAGACATATCAGTCGATGACGACTTTATACGTTCCGTCCCGGCCATCCATCGTGGGAACTTTGAGAAACCATTTGTCATCACAGTCTACCAAGTAAATCACGTGACAGATAACGGACGCCGATCTGTGGAAACTCGAGGCTTCTGCTCACAAACCACCGAGTGTCTCCGTCAGCCGTGGCTGCCAAGTTGTCATGCTCTCGTACTGACGTGTGTGCCGGCTGACACGCTTATGGTCCACTCTTGCTATCTTTCGCTCTCGGTGAGCGCCACTGAGAAATGCTGGCAGTTCAAGTCAACACTCAACACACAGGTCGCATGGGTCCGAACTGCGGTTCGTAGCTCGCTGCCAGCATGGATCTCGAACCCACGTCAGACACGGAGCCTACCGACAATTTGGATAACTCACAAGCACTGTCTCATTCGCGAGTTCAAGGGTTTTCACCCACTGGCACCAGCTACACCTTGGACCGTAAAACTTGAATTGCAAGTCATCTTTCTCTGGCCGGTCATATGTTCATGATTCAACGCTCCAACTTCCAAACTAGCACGTAAAAATCGTTACGCAACTCAGCTGGTGTCACCTATCATTTACCTTGTAACCCCCACGTCCGAGGCTAGGTAGAACAACCTGAGCATCGTCGCCGACCTCGTCCCCATCGACTAGAATAATCTATGCGCGCCTGGAGTCTCAGAAGGTGGTGTCCCACTTACTTCACTAATCAAATAGGTTGGTGGGAGGCTCCATCTAATCACCGTGCAATCTGTACGTGTTCAGGATGCCTGCGTTTGGCCTGCGGCAGTGAGCTCCCTCGCATCCACAGCCCATCTAATTCCTACTTGGTCGGTGAGAACCCCTGCCAACTGCGGGCTGGCAGCACTGTGAACTACTCACCTAACGGTCGACAGTGGGACATTGAAAAGTGCTTCGCAATCAGTCAAACTGCCCTCCAATGGGTCAAGGTTTCAGCTGCCAAAAAATGAAGATGCGGTAAACTTTACGCCCTCATAGGACACCATGACTCGAACCGTTGATTCGTGTCTTTAAGGTTACCTGCGTAAAATCATATGATTGTGATCTGTGGCGTGCAGACGATTGTTGCCGATGCAGTTAAGCAGCAGCCAGTAAGACGATCGAACGAAGGCACCCTCCTTCATTTTCCAACTGACAAATTGTTGGACAGCTGGAAGCCGTAAGATCCATGCCATGATCGTGATCCGAGTTGGACTCTCGCGTAAACAAATATCGAATGAGGCTAGAAGCATCTCATTCAAAAAATCATGTCTGTATGTATGTAATGGTCGTCGCACCATGTTCAGGTTCACTGTTGTGTAATTACCTCCGTGCTAGGTTCTCCGGAGAAATTGCCAGATTTGGTCAAAACGACAGCCTGCGATGACTCAAATGTTAACGGCACCTCACCTCATCGCTCGGACTTCGCCCATTTGGCTGTGTTCCAGACCATCAGGAGCCCTGTTGAACGCGTAAAGAAAAAAGTCATATCCGAAGAGGCGCCTACCGGCCCTACAGAGCGAGGCGAAAACGTATAAAGGTCACCGCACCCACTCTTTCTTCTCCATCGCATTCTTGCTCTCGCATCTGCACTACCCACCCACATTCGTTTAACACCAACCCACACACTCTCTGCCATCACCATGTTCGCTCGTCTCTTCGCCGTTGCTGCTGTCGCTGCCCTCGCCATTGCTGGCCCTGCTCCCCTCGCCATCCGTAGCCAATGCAACACCGGTCCCGTCAGCTGCTGCAACAAAGTTCAATCCGTACGTTGGTTTGCTGTTGTTATTCTCGTAATCTAATATTTCTTTCACTCGCTAGGTCCAGGAGGCTAACCCCCTTCTCGGCCTGCTCGGCTTGGTCGATGCTGCTGTCGCAGCGGGTGCCAACGTTGGTTTGAACTGTAACCCTATTACCGTCATTGGTACCGGTTCTGGTGCTCAGTGCCAGCAACAGCCAGTTTGCTGTGAAAACAACCACTACGTGGGTTTTGATCTCTTTTCCTTTTGTTGTGACTGACCGCAGGTCTCGCAGAACGGCCTTGTCAACCTTGGCTGCTCTCCTGTCAACCTCAGCATCTAAGCTTCGGCTTGATGTTGGACGATTGGAAACAGTCCAATGATTGGTTGATGGTGGAAAGTTGTTATACCGCGTCCTGTATACAAAAATTGTTTCATCGGTCATCGATGATACCCTAATTCAGTCGTTTCTAAAATTTTGGTGTGATCGTGCATGCATTGATTATTGGTAAGTTGGCTGTAGAACTTCTTGGTATGTTACTGTCTTGGAATTGATTGGATTCCTCATACTGGTGGGGGTTTCATTGTACGTAAGTAATTTTTTGGGGAAATACATCATGATATTCCTGTTACGTGTATGATCACATTGTGTCTTCAATTTCGCCTCCCTTGTCATTCCTCATTATGTTCAATCAATTCCCTCTGCGACAGGTCCAATGAACTTCGGGAAGCAATATGCAATGCCACCGATGCGGTTCGCCCATCTAGAAGGCCTACCAAGTGGAGTATTACGATGCCCGCAACGAACCTAAACCATAAATCGTGTCCGCACAATGACGCCCTTCCTTAGGTTATGCTCTTTTGATTGGCAAGCTGAAACAGGATAATTATGCGTCTGATTATTATTAGATGATTTGAACCGGTGTTGACTTATGTCACGCCCCTCAGGGTGTATATCAAGACTACTGACACGTCGATATGTGCAGACAGGTACTAACACTCGCGAAAAAGTCCTGGCAAACAACGACGGCTGCCGTATAGGTCACTTGATGAGAAGAAGCCCGCGGCGCCTTGCATCAAGATTAATACATATTCGGTAGCGTAAAACGGTTCGTGGCAAGGGTCCTTTGGATCTGCCGACGAGCTCCGGAGCGAGTCTTGAAGCAAACCGTTTTGAACGTCTGCGAAAAGTCTTGCCCGTAGGTCGGAAATCGGCTCGTTATGGTCAACTTATCTGCTTAACACTGAGTCCGTAGGGGTACGTTGTTGGGCAGATCTGCCAATGTGTAAATGACAACGGTATTTTGTCACTATTGGTCGCCATGCATATGAAAGAGGCGTCCCACTGGCAAGTACGTGAGCTTATAGCATTCTCTTTCAGCAGGCCGCGAATCGATAGAGTTGTGGGTCTTGTAGCAGGACCTATAACCTGACTTAGTGTCAGATGAGTTCGCACATGCCTCCCATCATCACACACTCTTGACCTACTTCTTCCAGGCTGTGCGCGATAACCTTCGTCCAGGACACTTGCACCTCTGAAAGACCGAGCGCACGTCTAGTCCTGTCCTGTGATATGGTTTCAGCCTGCCGACACAGGATGTTGGTGTCGTCAATGGCATATGCCCAATGTGTCCTACAGTTCCTCTCGGTTGGATGCCTGTTGATCCAATGTCATGGGGTCCAGCAATCGCAACCTGGGTCTGGAATTTCCTGCCCCAATACGCCTCCCAATAGGCCAGATCTACTCATGTGGCACGTTTTCGTCGTGTCTTGTCGAAATCCGTCTTCGGGGTTTACGCCTCCCCCTTTCTCCGTAGTCCCACGTCTTCCGTGCGTCATTCGGGTCATCACAAATCGATCTGTGATCATCCGAACAAGACGGCCTCATGTCGCTCTACCCCCGCTGCCTCATGTCTTTGCTTGGCGCAACTTCTCCACCTTCCTGCCGATTGATTATGGAACTTACATACTTGTATGCCAGTCGTGTTCCTGAAACAAGTCGGACGAGTGGCAAGACATCGCCACCCGCGGTAGACGTTGACAAACTTCAAGTGAAGAAAGGAACGAAGGTCGTCATCATTCTAGTCCGCAAGACGATACACACGTCAAGTCGTGTCGTACTTCGAGACCGCTGGCAGGCCAGCTTTGCCACCGGGACCTATAGTTGGCCCAACATGGTCTTTCCGTCAGACTTGTACAATATACGGACATACAGGGCCGTACTTTTTGACAAGTGAGGCAAAGGCGACAGGCTACCCCGTTGGATTGGGTAAAGTGGCGTCCAACTCGTCCAGGCATGGCACAGCCCCGTCCATCGCAGCCCTGAGCACAGATCAGCGAGTCGATGATCGGATCAATTCCCTGCATGTACGATCTAGTAACATCAGTGCTCTCACTGTTACACGAACGCAGAGCACATCGACCAACCCACATAATCCAGCGAAGCCCCATCTAAACTTGACACGCGTGCATACTCTGACAACAGTCTAGATGGGCGTTACCACGTGGTGCGTTCTGAGGAAATGGTACACACGGATATAGGTATGCTATCATGTCCTCCTTCCGCCAGTATCGTTCGACTCCAATTCCGCCCCGCATTTGCGATTCGCGCAGCCAATTCGTCGTGAACACGGAAAAACGCGACTGCGTCGTACAGGTCCGCATAGGATACTCGAATCAAAACGTAATGATCCATGGTGATGCGCGACGTATACCTAGTGGAAACTCAGATAAGAGCAGATACAGGAGTGTATGCCCATCACTGGATAAATGGTCGACTTGTAACAAGGCGTTAGACGCTTGAACCGGCCTGACCATCCGTTTCCGTCGACTACGTCAAACATTTCCCCGTCACCAATCTTGTTCACTCACGTCGAGGATGAACTTGTATCGACCTTCCTGGCGTCTCCGTTGTGCCCTCCGAAACTCCCACATTTCCTCCATCTCTGTGCACGTCCTCTCGGGTTCGTCACACACAATAAGTCCACCCACAAACACGATGTCCTTCCAAGCTGGATGAACACGTGCGAGGCGCACTGTCTCCGGTTTCCCGAGCGGCGTCGTTTCTTCCCTGCCCTCGACCACTTTTCAGGCGTGAGCGATACGCTGATGTCGCCTTCGAGCGTACTAACCAGCGTAACGAGTCGTTCACAGTGGCTGTGGACCCACAGGGACGTGGGTGATGCCTATATGCCCGTCGTACGCCCTCGCCAGCTCAACCGCTCGTCTACTTTGCTTTCCCGAGGGAGGTCTCCTTCGAACGCGCCGCCCAGATCCTCGTCTAAATCCGCATCCGCATCCCAATCCCATCCGTACGACACGGGCGGACGGATATCGTGATTGAGAATCGTGGCACAGAGCGAGAAGCGTGGTACAAGAGTGGAGCGAGGGAAGAGACCCTCGTCATAGGACAGAAATTGGCAGTGTGAGATGAACAACAAAGGCTTAAGGCAGGGGTGGCAAGAGTTTAAATTACATGAACACGGAAAGATTCATCGCGTCGTGGTGTGAGGCGATGAATGCTTTCGGAGACGAGGGGTGGGTGATACGATAGATTGGGATGGGATTATAGGCGGATGCAGGCGGGTGGGCGAATCAGGCGGATATGCCTCGATCCAGCCCTGTTTCACCAGAGGCAAGTTGGCGCGCCTCAGAGCTGTGAGACTATTACGCACATTTAAATCGTGAACAGGGATGAACATACTTGTCTCGTTTGCAGCGGCCTCGAGGGTCATGGATTTGATCTGCCAGTCTGAAACCATGTAGGGCTTATCATCCGGAGAAAATGTCATTCGTATCGGGGGGATATCCGGTTCGACCTCGCGAATGAGCTCAAGAATCTCGTCGATTCCGCCTGCCAGGTCCTGTGTCTGGCGGGAGGGTTGTACCGACGACCTTGAAAGGGTCCATCTTCTCGATAGTCACAGTGTTGGGCTGTACTTCGAGCTCTTTTTGTGTATGAGCCAAGTATATTGGGTCGATTTCCCATAATGGCTCGATGTCTTCGTGAATTTTGTCGTATTCGTCGGGTAACTGGACATAATGTTTGGCGACATACTTCCACCTAGGTATAATATACTCAAACACGATACACAACCACTCAAAATGGAGAAAGAGTATCATTTTTCGAAACCCAGAGGTGGGGCGCGATGATATCGCCTCTTGAATTCTGTGACGGCCTTGTTAAGCGTCTTGCTCGCGCGCGTGCGTTTTGCTTCCCATTCCACCTCAGCATCGTGAGTATGGGGTGTGAATCGTCTGGGTTGACTACAAGAAGCCCGTCTGTGGTGCGTGTATGCGCTCCCAGGGGAGGCCTCTGTTGCACACGTTTCGAATCTGGATCTGAATCCGTCCCTACAAAAATTTCCCAGGATGACTCGCCCCATTGGGCGCCACATCGAGCTCGAAATGTTCGAGCGGTACGTGGTAAGAGATGTGTGGCATGTGCATCGGAGAGATAGCATGGGTTACGAAGAGGTCGCGGAGATTAAGAGAAAGCATACAAGGAGGATGAGTATCGTTGCGAGACCCTTCACCTGAAGCTGACCCAGTTTATTACCACCGTCGGGCGGGTTGAGAGCAAGTGGCGCAGACACTCCGGGCACTTTAAAATAGACGCGATCTGGGTCACACTTGTCTGCTTCTTCGGTCCATCAGGAGCATTGAAGAAACATACTCGGAATGCGCGCCCATAGATGCAGTTTCAAGTTCGGGAAGAGAAGGACAAAGTCCAGTGCGTTGGACGGTTCAGTCGTCAAGGTCAGCTCGAGTGATTTCCAAACCATGACAAGCACAGCCACCCTGTTAGCAACTTAGCATTGGATGGTCCATTTTGATTTCAGCCACAGTTGAGTTGGGTGGGTGTCGTTTCTGTCAAATTCTGTGGTGCACTGACAATTATACATATCCGTTGAAAAGGTAACGCATGGGTCCGATAAATCTAGGGCGCTGGTTTGCATTGACCTGCAGACCTTATTTTCCTCTCAAGCGACGGATCGAGAATATCCCGCTAGTCCACTGCCAGAATAGCGGAATCTTCTTCAAATCACATCGTGCCCCCACAACCTATCCAGCTAATCGTGTGATCTGCTATCATTCGAACTTTTCCGCTGCACACCCGGTTTGTGACGGTTCATTCAGGGAACGAAGCCCTGTTTTAGTGCCTAACATCGGCCGGTAAGTGCTATTCGTCAGGATCGTCTCTTTCTTCCTAGACGTTTCATTAATTTGCAATGAATTCTGTTCAGGCCGCGCGTGTCCGTTGGTTATAGCATACTGTGTGCCGTGTATTTACGGCTCATTCACAGCTTGGACGTAGCAAGCGGAACGAAACGGAACGTGTACGGGGCTACGTATGTGCGGATTACGGGCAAACAATAGACTGCTTGAATCAGCTTGGAGCTAACCGGAACAAGAGTCACTGGCGTCAATTGACATCATGGTGGCGAGTCCCTCATCTGTAGCTTTTATAAGCTCTGAGGGGACTCGCTCAGCCCTGGACTCGTCCGCACCCCATTTCACACTTTCTTGCCGTAGCCATGCCGATGGTCGTCCATGGTTCGGTTGATGGTCATGGTGTCGACGGTAGCCATCTCCTGCAGCGCAAGCCCCCCCATGTTGACGGCTTTGGCACCCGTGCTATCCACGTCGGCTCGGATCCAGACCCAGAGACCGGTGCCGTGATCCCTCCGATTTTCCTCAGCACGACTTACAAGTTCGACGGAGTCGGAAATCACAAGGTATATCCCGCAACCTCCTGGTCGATCTATTGACTTCATGTACGCCAGGGGTTCCTCTATTCCCGGTCCGGAAACCCAACCCGTGGAGCGCTAGAGACCATGCTTACCTCATTGGAGGCTGGTAGTGCATACGCAGTTGCGTTCTCTTCGGGTTCTGCCGCCACGGCCACCGTTGTGCAAGCCGTAGGGCCAAATGCGCATATCATCAGCATGAGAGATGTGTACGGCGGTACCTTTCGCTACTTGGGGCGAATCGCTCCGGAAACCCAAGCGCTTGAGACGACATTTATTGATCTTGATGCCGCCGCCGACGACACAATTCTTGCTGCGTTTCAACCAAACACAAAGGTACGTCGACCATCAATCATTCCTCTTCTATTTGGTTAGTGATTCGCCGTGCGTTGGCAGCTCGTCTGGATAGAATCACCTACGAATCCCACGCTTCAGCTCGTGGATATACCTAGAATTGTCTCGCTCGCGCGATCACACCCATCCCATCCTTTGGTGGTCGTCGATAATACCTTCCTGTCTCCGTTTTATCAATCTCCCCTCCTTCTCGGGGCGGACATCGTCACGCACAGTCTCACAAAGTACATCAATGGCCATACGGATGTCATCATGGGCGCTGTGATCCTCCCCGCCCACCACGCCGAACTCGTACAAAAGTTGCGTTTACTTCAGAGCGCGCACGGTGCGATCCCGAGCCCGTACGACTGCTGGCTGGCTCAGCGTGGTGCCAAGACACTCCATCTACGAATGAAGGCACATGGAATCAACGCGTTGAAGGTGGCACAGGCGCTGGAGCGCTCCCCGTATGTGGAGGAGGTGATATACCCTGGATTGACGTCACACTCGCGACACGCGCTCGCATACCGTCAGCTGGCGCCACACGCCAAAACGTTTGTGGACGGGCTCTCAGATGGGCGCAAGGGCGAGGGGGATTTCCCCTATGGCGGCATGGTGTCCTTTCGTATTCGCGGCGGGATACAGGAAGCGAACGCGTTTTTGTGTGCAACGCGGTTGTTCACGTTCGCTGCATCGCTCGGCGGCGTAGAAAGTCTGGCCGAGTTGCCTGCGCAAATGACGCATGCCGTTATACCCCCAGCGGAGCGTGCTGTACTCGGTATTGGGGACGACTTGATCCGACTGTCCGTCGGAGTGGAGGAGCCGGAGGATTTAGTGCGTGACGTAGAACAGGCACTGAAAAAGCGGTGGAAGGATCCGGTGATGCACACCAATGGGCATTGATAGACTGCTATCTTACTTGGAAAGGTCACTGACTATATGTATGAACGGCACTCTTGCTGGTTGATCTAAAATAGAAGCTCTTGCACGGGCACATGGCCTCCTGTCCCTCCAATGTAATACCTAGTGACCCTAGTAGACACGCTCCTTCCGATGCCTGCCATCGCATCATTCGATTTCAGGTTCACATTATAGTGTAAGCTTATCTACAAATGGCTGCTAATTAGGATGTTTGCATCGAATTTCTCTTTCCCGGGTTTGGAATGGATTGATACGGATCATCGTCTAAGTCTATCTGAAATTCTTGATGCATGACATAAATTACTCATGAGAATAACGAAGATAATCGGCGGCTAATGCTGATCCTCTGTGAACATCGTAGCATGACATTCCGTTCATCCCCACCCCCACATTTGTACCTACCTCACAACTAGAGAAGCACGCTGATTTTCCACCAGGATGGTAAGCACATATCCGGGTCCAAGCTCAAATCGAGAAGTCGACCAAATGCTCATGTTCGCTTGTGAAAACAGGAAATAGACATGTAGATGATAAGACACATCCTCGATATATGTACCGAGTGTTTCAGATCGATCAGAAGATGGTCCGTACAAGCCCGACACTCAACCCCCATCATGACATCACTCGGAAGTCATGCATGAGAAAAAATGCAGCATTTTTAAAAAGTATTTCGATTTTGGTGGCACTGCCTGCCAGAATTGCATTGTGCATCGAGCAGGACAGAAAACGAGACACACCTCGGATAAGAGCTCGCCATCCTTATCTGGCTCTCTGTGGTATAGCTATACGGATTAAAAGACAGCGATAGTTTGCCCTCCGCAGCGAATATGGCCGGAAAACCAACTTGAAGGTACCGTGGCTTGTTGTCGGAGCCTTCACCTGAATTTCGATTCACCGCGTGCCAAACAAGCGAAGGTTCTAGTATACGGCATGAGACATGGGCGAAGTGCACTCATTTCGCACGAGTGATGGCACGACTACCAATTCTGTAGTTCGGTTGGTCGACGAACTGTCAATGTTGATGTCGGAGATGATGAACCTCATCTCGGGTTCAAACGTTCAATACCTTTGAGCGCGCAAACGTTCTCGGTCCGTTGTTCAGGGGCTACAATTTCTACCATGATAAGGGTGCATGAAGCGATATACTCATGTATTGAATCACGGAACGGACGTCCTTGCGCTGAGAGATATATTCCAAGACAGTGTCTTGGTTAGCCTACGACTTTGTCTCCTCAGCGTAGCACGTACAATGAAATTCGGCCCGGAGTTCTGGTTCGATTGCTTGAAACCAGCTCGAACGAACGCACCTTGGGCACTTCTGCAATACGACTGTCCCAGGAACGCCTTTGTAGGTGCCAGGAGCTGGAACTATAGGAAGTCGCAGTTTGCAGAATCTTCGGGGCAAACGATGAGGGGCATTTTGATGGCCCGGTGGGGTCAGGACTGGGCAGAAGCCATGCTGGGTTTGGGAACGTATGAGTGATGGCCGCCGCTCATTCACTGCTTTCGATTCAACATGCTTCCCACCGTGACGTTACGTACGGTCCAGCAGCAGCTTGAAGAGCCTGTCTCTCACGAGTGTGGTCGTGTGCGAGACCACCCTGCGAGTGTCCGATGACACCCATTCGGGGAGCATCCCAGCACGGGCCAGCAGTTGATAGTAACGCAAAGTTGACTCGATCTCCGTCTTTATGGTGGATCTATCTGACGCAACTTCGTAGAGAGAAGCGGAAATTTCCGCCCACTCAATTCCTTCGAATCGCCGATGATGGTTTTGCGGCAGTGTATTAGCCATCACAACTTCTGAATCAGGCTCAATGATAAGATACCGTCGTAAGATATAATCAGGTATTTGATGGGCAGAGAAACGCCAGTAATTCCTCTTGCTCTCGAGTTTTACGGCGCCTGAAATTCACCTTTCCTTTCGTATACCATGTCATCAAGCTCGCCACAGGATGGATTACCAGCATTCATCGATGACAGGCTGCAAGCAACATATGCAAATGG
>JBBPLQ010000808.1:0-14120 GCA_038089855.1 Royoungia palumana
CTCAGCCGCGGCATGGCACGGCAGGCGACACCAGCGTGATGGTCCAGCGTGACGACCAGCCTTTTCGCTATCTTGCTCATTTCTGCGCCGATTGGGGTCGTTCAAGCTCTCAGACCTTCGTTATGTCTATTATATGGTTTGTAGCTACACGGACAATGAAAAACAGATGTAGAATAGTGTGTTTTAAGAAAATGCCGAAGTCACCAAGTTGCCGAAGTCACCTGGGGGCATAGTAGTGCTGCGATCCGCACAATCCAGCTTCTTTGAAGCATTGGCAAACCGCGTGGAGGGCGGAGCATCCTTGGCGAGCTCGTTGGTCAGCTTCTCGAAATTCACTTCGTTGCGATTGAAGATGTGCGCAACGATGGCGTCAACGTCCCCGGTCACTGGTAACGGTGTACCGTCTTTCGTCATTGTTTTCACTTGGATGACTTCCATCATTTGGTGAGGAACGTACAGCTTCCCCGGGCCCGTGGCGTGAAAACGATGCTGTGGCGCGAGTGAGAACCAGAACGTACATCACTGAGATGTGTCTACCTTTATTTTTCCATCTCGGCCTCCTTCCCTTGTTCTACGGCGGTCCAACCGTCTCATTCACATGCAAAGTTCCCATGTCTGTGCATTGATGACGCCTCTCTTGTCCAATTCACAGGCAGGGGCCATCGCTTTGTAGTCATACGCCCATTCTTCCCATGGCAAACCAGACGCCGCTTGCTTCATCTCCTAGGGGTCGAAGCCACGACGAAGAAGATCCTTCATATACGTGTCCCTCTTGACCCTCTGACACGATGTTTGCTATCGTAGACTCGCTCGGTCTGCGAAAAATAATTTCTTGAAGGAATCAGTGGCGGAGACGCAATGTGGTGACGCCAGTGAGGAAGTCGCTCACGATAGGGACGAGAACCATGAACACGAAGAAATCCAGGACGAGATTGCCGAGGAGCCTCATGCCTAACACCGGCGCAGGCGAACTCCACGTTGGTAACACTGGCAGTATCCCGACGACGAACCAGACCCCGAAACGAGACAGGCCACCGTAGACGCATCTCGCGAGGAGAAACGACAAGATGGCGTTAGTTCATCCCCACTAACATTAGAAAATGTCGTCTGCGTTCATGCCAGGTCAGCCGCGCCGTCAATCCCAACCAGAAACACCTGAAATACTTTCGGGTGCATACATTAGTAGTATCGATGTGGGTGACATATATCTCTGCCTTGGGGACGCGGTTGACGAAAAATGAGAGTACTGGATGGTCTTCTGGTACTCAGTGGGATGCGGGCATGTCGACGGAATGAAGCAAGCATCGTTTCTCATTGGCCGGGCCGGTCACTGACGGGCTTTGCTAATTAGCTAAGCACCTTAGCTTATATTCTCATACAACCAGTCTGGTGTCTCCAGGAACGCCAGATACTCATAAAAATGTTGATGTGCCGAAAGGACAATATTCAGCTTGCGATTCAAACAAGTTATTAACCAATCTCAACAAAAGGTGGACGCCAACGACTCACTGAAGGTCGAAGCGCTAAAATTCGGGCCGTGGTTCAGCGGCGCTTTGAACATCCTGACACTGTGTTCCCACTACTTCTCAGCTTCATTCTCATCGATCTTATTCACTATACGATGGAGCACCCTACATACTTCAGCGCCAACGATCCTGCATTGAATTATGTCGCAACCCACGTGTTTCTTCCCGTCCAGGTTCCCAAAGAATGCGACTATACTATCAGAAACAACCTCTCGCTTGCTCGTGCAGCGTGTGCTGCTGCCCATGCATATAGCGCCCATATCGACAACGCTCTCAAACCTCGATGGCTTTTGATCGAGAAGATGCTCGACAATCTACAAGCCTCTGTTCAGTCTGGACCTCTGCGCAAAGGTGATGTTGCCTCCCAGCTTCGCACCATGCAACCAGGAGGTATGTTTGGAGTTCTTCAGTGATCCTTAGCTGATGACCCACAGATATCCTTGCATTCCACATCAGGACTCAGCGGGCGGCCGTTATATTCAGGAAACAGGAGAATCGTACACTCTTCGAATCGTTTGAAGTGGAAGCGAGCAGAGATACTTTGCTGTGTACGCGAGGAAGGCTCATATACTCTTATCCTGGGTCGACCATCGAGATGCCTAGCGATGTATTTGATGATGAACATTTCCAAGCCGAACTCGCTCACTTCCTTTCTCGCCCCGGCGAGGTCGACTCGGACCTTCCAAATGTCCCAGCTTCCCATTCCCAATACGTCACTACTCTGCTCAACGGAATCCTCCGAAGCATTGGCCACACAGTTGAAAGTCTCCGCATTCAAAAACACGTTCGCGATGAAATTGGCGAGTCGGAGAGGAAGGAGAACGAATGGCGCCGGGCGTCACTTTGGCTTTTCATTAGGGTTGCGATCCAGACATCCCTCGATCGCTCGTCTCTCGGACGCACTTCCTACAAATGTTTCGTCTTATTCTTTCTATGTGGCCTCGCCAACGATACCAACAACGCGAACCTCTCCGGCGATTTGCTTCATTTGACCTCCTGCAAAATTCTTCGGCGTTTGAGTAAACTCGGTTCCTCTGTTCCCGACTGGCTCTCCGACATGGTGCTCAATACGTGTACTCGCCTTCAGGATACTCTCGATGTCAGAGCGATAGAGATACAGTCAACTAAATCTCAGCCATCATACTGGAATCCCTTCGAACTCGATCTCGTGAATGATACCCGGCTCTCACTCTCACGCTGCGACGAATACATTCGCAGTGCCTTAGCGAATCATGTAGATAAACCCCGTGATGCGCCCTCTCCCATCCAATGTTACGTCCGTGGCACCCTTACAGACTTCTTATCGGACCCATCATTCTTTGATCAGGCGTATAATGCCGACCCTTATGTTGCCCTATATGATCTAGAGCAATCAGTTGAAGAACATATCGACGACTGGGTTGCACATATCACGGATGTGGGTGAGGCATCCACGCAACTTGGGAGGTTGATGGAGATCTATTTATCAAGTGCGTCGATCCCGTATGTGGACAATCCCGAGTTTCGCTCCATCATGGTCTTGACTGCACTCGAGCTATGGGTCGCATTGGATAAGCTGGTTGTTGAGGAGATCCCATTACTTGCAGAGTACTCTCCCGAGATTCCGAAAGGGTTACTGGAATCACTACTTCTTCGCAAGCAGATGAACCTGCATCGCCTTTCCCGTATATACCAGTATCTTGCCGCTCGCCACTCTAGGTCACATGCAGGGTTGACAATGTTATCAGACGAGTTCACCCAAGACAGCTTCCCTGTTCGTTTTTATGACAGTTCTCCGGCTCTGCAAAATTTCAGAGCTCATTTCGAGGAGGGACCAATGTGGGAGGTCCCCGAAGGCGATGAATTTTCTGGAGGTGGAGCTCCACGTCTGGCCCTCACTCTCCGTAACGGTATGTTGGTCTCCGAAAGGTCAAATGCACACTTGACAAGCAAGTTGACACAGGTGCAAGAGTTTCGAAGTCACTATTACATGTTCCGCCGTTGGGCATCAAAGTCATCATATTTGAATTGCAGTGCCCTCTACCTCTTCGTATTTGGCGTTCTTGCATCGGGGATCTCCTCTATCGCTTCGATAACGACAGGATAAAGCCTTTCATTATCGAGCATGGCTCTAAGTCACATAATTTCCTTTTTGATATCCCCGAACTGCAATCTTTCGGTGCCCAGCGCCTTCGCCAAGAGTCCCCCACCTATAGCCAGTTTCAGCTTTCGTATCGTCATCCGCAAGGCCTCGAATCTGACAGAAGCCCAAGTTTAGGCTATGCCTTCAGATGGATTCTTCCACGTCATGAATGCTCAATATGGAATGGAATTGGCGATGGGCCATTGTCGCAGCATATCACATATTCCGATTTTTATGCCAATAGGTGCCGAATGCACCTGAAGTTCATGCCAGAATCCGAATCCTTAGCTTCACAGGCTGCGGTGGCTGCACATGTCGCAAATACGACTCATACATCCAACGAGGTCCTGGCTGCCCAAATAGATTGTCCCCGAGATTTCTCTCTTGATGAATTCATCGCCGTCGGACACCTACGTAGCGGAAGCTCACTTCAATGGTTCAATATCTTGCGCGAGTTGCGTGGTAGAACTCTCAATCTGCGTTCTCACGAGGTCCATTTCCTGTTTGCACAGGCAGTTTGTCAAGTTGGGCCGCTCGATATGGTCACCGGGGAGTGGAAGTGGCACCTGGAGCTTCAAGATTCCTCCTTCTGTGATGCACTGCTCGATGAGCTCGAGTCATTATTTTTCGATGTTGCTGCTGGTTCCTTGGATCACGTGACGATGTGCACAATTTCCGCACTGCTTGCTCGGTTGCTCGCGGCAGGCCCCCGTGAGAGTATCCTGGAACGAGCATTCCAGCTGCTTCGGGATGTGCGTTGGAAGACCTTGCAATGGGTGCAAGAACTTGCATACAATTTAATTTTGGAGCCTACACATGAGCAACGTCGCAAGTCTCTGCATAACATGATTGCTGCCTGTCGGAGTACCTTCGATGTCGACACTACCTCACTTCACAAGCTCTTCCTTTCTGCACAGGATGTCGACGCTTTATTGTCCTGTGCTTTCTTTGCGAAAGCGATTAGTAGGGTGTGTGCTTACCAAGGACCCAGGGTGCCCGACTGTGCCTCATGCCATTCCTTTGTCTCCAACATTCATGAACACTCCGAATTATACCATCAACGAGACTGTCGACTTTCCATCACCCTTGAAGTAGCACTAAAGGACATTATCCGAGCTGATACCTCAGATCGAGGTGTTGACCTCGCAATACGAAATGTTTGGCCTGGTTACAGACCAGGCCCGAAAAAGTGGGAACTAGACAACCACCGGCATTCTCACATTCTAGTTTGCGTAACTGCTGCAGTTGCAGAAAGAGGCTCTCAACCCATGCATATAAATCTACTTGACGAGTCGCTCTTGGTCGATGGTCGACCACTCGGAGGATTGCCGCATGAGATTCGGGAACATCCGCTATACAAGCAGATCTTTTATGGGGTACGTCCATACCAATGTTTCCAGTGGGTGTGGAAAATGCTGACAATTTCTGTAGCAAGCTCTTGTTGTCACCCCGTCTGATCTCCCAGGCATGGATTTCGCCACGTTGGCAATTATCTCCGCTCATCGCGTAAGTGGCGTAGACATTCGTGGTACGAGTGATGGTTCAGGCCGACACAGATTCATTTCTCGCTCCGAGGTGGAGATCTTGTGATCAGAGCACAACCTCGAAATACGGATACTATTTTGGAGCTCATTTCTCCAGATAAGCTGAATGGAGATCTTCCAATGTTCCTCGTTATGAAGTATGCATATTGGTTGAGTCTACCCGCGACTGTCATCGAAATACGTCCCCTCGAACGTGTTTGGGAGCAGTCTCCTGAAAATTGGCGGATTGTCGTTGGCACGGACGGAGGATATCGCATGCAAAAAGGTCATGATTCTCTCGTGGATATGAAAAGCAAAACCTGGACAATGATTTCTAGTCGCTTAGACTGCCTTGATCCTCTCGGGGATATCATAGTCACCACATCGACATCGACATCCAATACACCATCAACTACGCACCTATGTGTCACTCTGCCGTATCACCGCCTTGCTTTCTTTGTCAATGCAGACGGAGCTCTCGAGTCCCGTGACTTTGAAAATATGATTTATGATGATAACCAATGCATCGGGACCCTCTTTGGCTTAACGGAACAGCTTGTTCTTCGGGCGAAAGACGAGGTCGAAGACGGACTTGTTGCAAGACGTATTCTTGTACCACTTGATGCTTTCGGATACTGCGACACTCGCAGGGATCGTTTCCCCTATGATGAAATCACATACTGCGCCTACACAGTGGATACAGAGCTGGGCTGCTTGACGGGAAGTACTAGCCGCGATAGCCAGGCATTCCTCGTTCATCTCCATGCCAAAACAAGCATTGATTGGAAGCCTGACCCGCTGACAGGCACGACGGGTAGTCAGGAAGCGTTGTCCATTTCGCAATCGGCTGGATTTCAATCAATCTTGGAACAGTATAGTATCCCTGAGGATTTTGGTAAGAGCATCTACCCACGGTATCCCCAAATGGCCATTGCACATTGCCCTAGCATCTTGCTCGACTTGGGCGATCACTGGAAAGAAAGTTCATATGCAGAGAAACGACACGTGGCACGATTGATACGTAGTGCAGGCCGAGCTACACATCTGTTTCCACCAAATCCCGTGGCACAGCCTCTAGAGGACTACTATGGCGGCGAGGATCACGCTACTGCCAAGTTGGAGCTTGAAGACACTGTTCGTACTACAGCATCCGTACTCTTCAATCGGCCGATTGATGCGCAGACCATGGATATTGTATCAAGCTGGACAGAAATATGGGGCAACATCATGATGGAGGCTGTCACTCATCCGCCGTCGCCATACGACGGGATGATGTGGAATTCCAATCTTCCAGAACTTCTAACGATGAAGGTGCATGACTGTGTCTGGGAAAGTAACGATGGATCCCAGCGCAAATTTCACCTTGTATTTCTTCTTCCAACCGTGGCATACTGCTCGTCGCATCCTCAGACTGCTTTCCTCTCGATGCTTCTGACTTTTGCCAAGGGTTGGAAAGAGCGTTTCGGTGAAAATTTGGGGTGCTATTCCCACTACAAATTTTTGGATGGTTACTGTCCAACCGACGAAGTATTGCGACATCTCATTCATACATCGCGCTACGCGGACCGGTCGTGGGATGGAGAGGAAATGAAGAGTATTGTTGACTTTGTTGTTGAGCGTCTGTTCAAGGCGTGGCCATCCAATACCCCCCCGACCATCCCACAGCTGGCTGAGTGGTCCGGCTTGGACTCGAAGCTGACATACATCTGGGACGAGGGAAGATTGGCTCACACTCTTCAAATATTTTTCTCGAGCTGTTTCCGCAATCTACGACTGAAGGAAAAACTCATACGCATCCTTCAGCAACCTGATGCATCCCCTGCTGTATCGTGGGCTACCAACATTCAAATCATTCCTTCTCATTACCACTGCAAGTCCAATCCACCCGTCACTCCTTTACCTGATTCGTCTCTGCAGCACACGCCGGAATATTCCACATGGTCGGTGAGACTGGATCACTTATTATTCAACCGTCTTGTCCCAATGCTCCCAGCCTTGACAAGATTCGAGTTGCCTGAGGTTAAACCTTGCGGTGGTGTCACAACATACTCAGCTTGTGATCCTCCCGTGCTCAATCGGCTCTATTCCTCTCTTCGGACACATAGGACAGACCTCCCATTTCGAGAACAGTATATTACTGACCTCCATACAAGCGCACTACGTGTCCGCGAAGAACATCAGGTAATCACAGAGACGAAGACGTATCCTATTGAAAGACTCGAGGAACACTTTCGGCAGTGCAAGACCAGATGCAGTGAAGCCTTGCGTACCCTCAAGGGGAGTTTGAGTCCAACAGTCAATCCACTCGAACAGGCGCTCGTCCGGAGTGGTCAATGGCCACAAATTACCACTCTTTCCCTTTCGCGATGTCTTGCAACGACCTCGCTGTTTGAATTATCAAAGAATTGGAGGAAATGCCTTGTGTCATTTGTTCTACTCTTATTGGAACTCCAACGTTCTCGGAGAATGCTTCTTTTTGCTTTAGAGGGCTTCGATGAAGAATTCTCAAAGGAATTAGAAAACGAGGGATGTGATGGGTGGGATGCAGAAGAATTCCCAGATTGGTTATTGATTCAGGTATGACACTCCTTCCAGGTGTCTTATTTCGTTCCTTACGCGTGTCAGTTACAAGGAAACTTCCTCATACGTCGCACACAGGCTAATATCGCAAAGCAAATGATAGCTCCACAATCTGGAGAGAACACCGTAATGCAGGTCAATATGGGAGAAGGAAAATCTTCCGTGATAATCCCGATCGTCGCCACCGTTCTGGCTGACGGCAAACAACTCATCCGTGTTGTCGTACCCAAGGCTTTGATGATTCAGACATTTGATATTTTGGTCAATCGTCTCGGCGGACTCACCAACAGGCGAATAGACTCGACTTCCATTTCTCGGCGCGATCTTAACCACTGGAGCGTTCTTGACCTGCACAAGGACTGGCCTAAATTCATGGAACAACGTGGAATTGTCATCATTTCGCCTGAGGAGGTCTTATCGCTCAAGCTGATGGGCGTGGAGACACAACTACCTCAACACAAGTTTGTGGCTAAACCATCATCTAAACTTCAGTCACTCTGTGACTGCAGCATAGCAGTCAGGCATTTTGAAAACGTACGTACAACTACGATATAATATGGCGGCCAATTCAGCTGACTATTGGAGACAGTCGAATGACAGCTATCTTTCTATTTTATTGCAAGGGATTTTTACACCCACAAAGGAAATCAAAGGCACCTCTAACATGTCTCGGAACAATAATCACGCCAAATCAGCAGCGTCTGGATTCCTAAAGCTTCAAAAATGGCTCCACTCTCATGCCCGGGACATTCTCGACGAAAGTGACGAAATCCTTCATCCTCGGTTGCAATTGATCTACTCTGTCGGCCATGAGCAGTATATGGACGGCTATCCAGACCGGTGGACGATTATCCAGCAAATTATGACACTCGTGAAGCGACGTGTACCCTCGCTCTCAATGGATCTGCCAGATTCTGTTGAATGTAAGCTCAGAGAACCCGGATCATTTCCGTACTTCCGAATCTTACCAAACTCTGATGCTGGTCGACGCTTGATCCTATCACTTCTGGATGATGTGATGTCTGATCATCTCCCTTCTTTCCACTTTCGTCACCTTTTTCAAACGCAGCAGGATGCGATTCGTCATTTTCTCTCATCTGAAGATGTCGAATTCGACATAGTCGGGGAGGTGGAGGAGTATGCTAAGAAGTCTCAGCAGTGCAACCTTTGGAGTGGATTGCTACTCCTACGTGGCCTCTTCGCGGGTAATGTCCTCCTGTTCGCCCTCACAGAGCGGAGGTGGCGAGTAGACTATGGCCTTGATTTGGATCGCAGCCGGTTTGGTTTCGGCAAGGCATCCATGCTGGCTGTTCCGTATCGAGCCAAAGACGTCCCGGCGTCCCACACCCAGTTCGGCCACCCGGACATTACCATCCTCCTTACGTGCCTATCGTATTATTACGCCGGTCTCACTGAGGCCCAGCTTAGAGTTTCTTTTCAAATTCTTCTAGACGAGGACGACCCAAACGCAGAATACACATATTGGCTTGGTGATTGTGATTCTGCATCACTGCCACCGTCTCTCAGGTCCCTCAAGGAGTTCAATCTGGAGTCGTCGGAGCAATGGGACAAGTGCCTATATCCAAATTTCTCTTACAATCAAGCAACGATCGATTTTTACCTGTCGCGTGTCGTGTTTCCCAAGGAAGCGAAGGAATTCCCGTGGAAACTTGGCGCCTCTAGCTGGGATATAGCAGAAAAAAAGGAACGTCCGACCACCGGTGAGCCCGAGTTTTGTGTCTGGCGCAGGAGTTAGCCCATTGACCCTACCATCAGGATTTTCGGGAACAAATGATAGTCGATATCTCTTACCCATTTCTATCGCACAGCGCGATCTGGACCATCAACGGGGGACCAATGCACGAGTGCTTGGTTTTCTTCTCCAGCCTGAAAATGATTCTTACGCGTTAATTGCTCATGAAGATGAGAAATCGAGTAAGACACGCAATTTCCTAAAAATTCTAGTCAATCAACTTCCTGAAATCCGCGTCCTTCTGGATGTCGGAGCACAAATTCTTGATGTATCAAATAGGAACCTGGCCGAGGAATGGTTAAATCTCAGTAACCCAGAAACTGCTGGTGCCATCTACTTCGATGATGAGCGGGACGAGCTCAAGGTATTGACCCGGAATCGTACATCCTGGCCACTGGCGGCATCACCGCTGTCCCAACAGCTATACCGTTGCATTATTTATCTGGATGATGCTCATACCAGGGGTACCGACCTTCAATTCCCTAAGGGATTTCGAGCGGCGGTCACGCTGGGTCCAAAGGTCACAAAAGATCGTCTGGTTCAAGGTATGCATATAATTGTGATGCCATGGTTTATCAAGTGTATCTTATAGCTGTGGTTATGCTAGGTTGCATGCGGATGCGCAAGCTCGGCCATGGGCACTCTGTTATGTTCTTTGCACCTCTCGAGGTCGACTGGAGCATTCGTTCCATTACAAACAAAGAGGATACGAACATATCCATCACTAGCGCTGATATCTTGAGATGGGCAATACACGAGACTCTAACCGATATTGAGCAACGCGCTCCTTACTGGGCCCAACAAGGTATGAGTCACCAACGCCGATATGATGCTTGGTCGCGATACAGCAAGAATGAGCTTGCACCGGGCCAGCTAGCTGATGCTTGGCTCGAGCCAGACACCAAAACGCTCGTTGAGCTCTATGCGCCCTATGAAGCCAGAAGTGCTTCAGAGCCTGCCTCGTCACTGGAGAAAGACATCAGTCGGCGCTGCGGGGACCTCGGAGCCACCAAGTCATCGAACCGAATGCAATTGGACGAGCAACTAGAAAGAGAGGTCAGCCGGGAGATCGAGCGTGAGAGAGAGGTGGAATTACCCCCCAAGGCAGAACCTGCGAGACATTCCCTCCATCGGGATGTCATATCATTTGTGAGGACAGGCACTCTTCGAACATCCCGCGCGTTTTGTCCCATCTTCACTGCTCTCGACCACAGTTCCGCAGCTACCGGACGCAGAGGAGCACACGTCTGGAGTCCACACATCTTGGCGACAGCGGATTTCTGCCAAACGATCAAGCAAATACCACCTGGGGGCAGGATGGATCAATATATGCGCCCTGTTCAGTGGGTCATCTCTGGAAAGAAAGATCGGCACCGAGTACTTGTCGTCATAAGCTCGTTTGAAGCGCATCACTTGATGCCCGACATCAGGATCAGCGATCACGTCCACCTCCATGTCTACGTGCCACGCACATCCGAACGCATGAAACCAGCTGATGACCTCATGTTCTACTCGATCCCACCTGTCGCCAAAGACTGGACACCACCTTGGGATCTCGTCGATCAGCTCAATATATTTGCTGGACAACTGTATCTCAGGGACT
The DNA here is from genome assembly GCA_038089855.1 of Royoungia palumana. Lineage (NCBI taxonomy): Eukaryota > Fungi > Basidiomycota > Agaricomycetes > Boletales > Boletaceae > Royoungia > Royoungia palumana. Next base: position 11,108 of record JBBPLQ010000808.1, read on the forward strand.
ACGATTCATACCTCCGACTTTCCCACTTCCTTCAATTACAGGGACAATCGCGGGAGGATATGACGAAAAAACCCGCCCGGTACAATTTATTCAATCTTCGCTCTCGCCAGGAACTCGAAAAGGCGCACCCAGATTCGCTCCTACCCTCCATCATGATGTTGCTGGCTATTCGGAGGAGAGGCTTGCCCTTCTCGGAGAGCCACATGGGAAAAATTCTTCAAGGGCGGTCGCTGACAAAGGCGGACTTCAAGTCTGCGAAGTCGACGAGATTTAACCGTCATCCCGTTTCCCCGGATGCAGAGATGGAGCACTCAAGAAGCGTCTCACCATCGGATTCGGACACGGATGGTGATGAAGATAGGTCTTACGTGGTCGTCGCCCGTTCCCAGATAGTCTAATGTGACAATTACGCTTATTTTCCCCTCCTGCTCTTATTTTTGTGTTGTGCAACCTACTCTGGATTCCTTCATGTATCATACACCTCTAAATCTTTGCTCGACCGTAGTACTACACTGGTTCCTTGGATCTGGTTTCGTTCTGATTCGGATTTGTGTAATACCGGGTAAAATCCCACAGCTTTCACTACTGATCATGCTGGACCGAAATGATCGTTTCAAAGGTACTGGCACAATATCGATCCTGGCCATACGTCGTTATGCGAGTCCTCAGAACCTATCAACATAGGGGTAACGCAATGAAGAGCATAAAAGAGCACGATTAATGCATTCATGAAATGAATTGGAGTTGTAAGCCACGTCTAGGATACGCCTGCACGGAGGATCTAGAGCAGGAAATCAACGAGAGTATAATGAAATAGGACGTGACAACCTGAATAAAACAAGGATAGGAAAGGTAGGTGACAGAATACTGGCTACGACGAATAAAGGTCCAAGTGGTGGAGATTGAATAGCCTTGTGAGACAAGCCCTCTCGTGAGAGACGTCAGAAGCTTGGGTGCCACCATACGTGACGTCCAATGAATCGAAGACGTCAACAGTTCCAGAGACGGTTACATTCGAGTCGAGGGAGTGACGAATCCTCACTGTTCAGCCTCGGCCTCACCGTCATCCACGACAAATTTCCTCTTTCGACCCGGTAGCGCAGCCCCACCGCCATACCCGACACCCGCCTTCTGCCGTAGCGCCTCCACGTCCTGCTCTCCCTCAGCCCATTCCAGCACGAGGTGCCGCCCGAGCAAATGTGTATGCCGAAGCGCAGCATATGCGTTCTCAGCTTCACGCCGCGTCGTAAATTCGAGGAACGCAAATCCGCGGGTCCGAGCATCGAACCGCTTCGGTAGACGAACCGACTTGAGCTGACCGTGCGCGCTTGCAAGACCGCGCGCGTCAGGACCGAGATCGCATCACAAGAGGGTACGAGACGCACCCAAACAACTCCCTGATCTCCTTTTTGGTCGCCTCGAACGGGACGTTCTTGACGATCATCTTGGTCGTGTTGGATTTGGCGACCGATTCGTCCTTGGACACGTCTTCTTCGATTCCGCGTCCAGCGAACGAGACGCGCAGCGCGTGTCCGTCGAGCGTGAACCCCTGCATGCCCTTGATGGCCTTCTTGGCACCGTCCACCGTCTTGAACCCAACGAAGCCGTATCCCATGCTCAACTTTGGCGGGTCAGCACCAAGTACGGCCGGTCGCTTCGGATCAAGCTTGGTCTGAACACGTGCGAACACGAAATCAGGGAGATTTCTGAACACCTGTTTCAGCCGCTCGGTCGTCGTACTGAAAGAGAGGTTCTTGACGAAGAGTGTGGACCCCGCAGATAGAGGTACGTCTTCTTCACCGGTCGAGTCGGGCGTTTCTTGCTCGGCGATCGTCGCTAGTTGGAACCCCGGTGTAAAGGAGGAATCGGGTTGTAGTTCCGCGTCCCCGGATGTTTCCTGGAACATCGCAAGAGGACCCTTTTCGAGATATATGACAGAATTACCCAGACGGCGATAGGCAACTGCACGGAATGCTTTACTAGCGTCGACGGCATGCTCAAATTCCACAACTGCCATTGTCCCCGCGGGTGGCACGATAACTCGGCTTAGCTTGCCGTGCACCTCAAACAGCTCACGAATCTGATCGACGGAGGTCCCGTACGGTATGTTCTTGACCAGGATGATTGTATCCGAGCGCCCTCGGGAAGAAAAAGACGAAAGGATGACACCTTGCGACTCGAGATACGACTTTGTTTCTTGAATGACATGGGTCTCAGCTAGCGCAAGTTTCACTGCCGCGTTACTCGATTCAGGATTCAGAATATCTGCCTTAGGTATCTCGAGACGATCTGCAATCGAGGACACCACAGCATCGCTCTGGCATGAAGGGATATATTAGACTACACGAAAGCAAGCACAACATGACGTATCCACGACGAACATTCATGTACAACATGCTCCAATTGAATTCGCGCCCCGCATTGGTTTTACGCTTTGCCTTCCGCTCGTCCTTTATTGAGCGTCTACTGTCACCGGTCTCCGATCCACCAGATGGGCCTTTACGGTCTACGGCGGGCAAAATATGTAATAGCCTCCCTTGAAACGATTTCTTATCAAGTGTTTCATAAGCGGAAAGCGCAGAAGCGGGCTGCGCGAAGGTAACATATGCGAGTCCTTTGGATTGCTTAGACACTGAATCAACCGGGATATGGACCTGGTGGTAAGTTAGCTACGAGCTAGACTTACATTACACAATCTCTGCGAGAGCTTTGCATAGACATCTTACCTGGAAAGATTGGGTTAGCACACGTTCAAACGCGAGGCAAGTCTTAAGAGAAAATCAGAATATATTCTAGCATTTATTCCACTGAGGATCATCATTTTCCATTAGAATCTGATGTCCCTATATATTTTATCATCGCAGATGACAAGCCAACAGGGTCAAGAACGAAGATTCACCTGTGCAATTTGCCCGAATGGCCGGAAGAGAGCGAGGAGATCATTGTCAGTGCATGAGAACGCCAGGTTACGAAGGAATAGGCGTGACGTTTGCTCAATAGTCTCTCTTGCGGA
>JBBPLQ010000809.1:0-14105 GCA_038089855.1 Royoungia palumana
ACTCTTTCCACCTCATGCCAAACCTATGCACAATTCCTATTCCTATTGGCTGCCACAAAACACAGCCTCATTATGTCGTACGATTCTTTCTATCCAATCATATTATTACTTTCACACAGCCTACATGACACCACTTTTATTAACCAATCACGGTCATTATAGATACTTCCTTTTATGGTATAAAGTCTGACACACCAGTGCGCACAGACCAGGACACAAATACATACAAACAATACTTAGACAGTATATATACCTTCATGTTGTAGCATACATTCCTCAATTAATTCAACTTGTATCTTCCATTCAAACAAACTCCCTTCAGAGCTAGTCACTCTTGATTCAACTACTACACAATATCCTAGTTGTTTGGGTGTTGTTTCAGCTGGTGTGGCGAATCTGCCCTCAGGAAGACGTGAACAGCCAGATCCTTCCATGTCAAACTGTCTTCCTCACCCTGGTAGCTGCTGGACTCCACCACTGACCCGATGCACTCTGCAGAGAAGGAAATCAGCTGGGTCAGACCGCTCACCTGCAGTCGCAAGCGGTTCGTGTGAAAGTATTAGACATTGGTGTAGAACGAATCGACAGGCTTCTGGATGTCGACCACCTTTGCAAAGTACTTTTCCCTCCAGCTCGTTGACAGCGAGGCAAAATCATGAAAGTCCCTCGACCTGAGGTAGTTTTTCACCTGGTCTTGGTCTTCTTTTGCCATCTTGATGTGCCCCTCCTGCTCAAAGAGGGAAAACAGTGTGTAGAGGTAAGTAGAGAGGGTCAATGCAGCAATCTCATCATCCAGCCGCCCCTGCAGGGTGAAGGACACGAAGCATGCAAAGTGCTTCACAGCATCTGTTGGACAATCACGCATCTACGCATCGTGGAACCATGCAATCTACCTACCTGCACGCGGTACCATCATTCCTGGTGCAATGGGATGGAGGTGCAGATCCTTGGCGAACTCGACAAACTCTGCCCACAAGCGGTGGACGTGGTCATAGGCCCACTCAGTTGGCGGTTGTATCACTCTTGTGTGGTGGATGCCCTTGAGTGATCCATGGATCTGGGCATGCTGCTCAGCCATGGCCTGCGCCAACCGGTTGGTGCACACTTGAGCATTGCTGCAGCGTGCACGTGTATTGAGAGTCATCATGAGGAAAGATGAGGTAGAAAAATGACTGACGAGGCCTTTATATGCTTGTGCACTTGCCTGGCCGAGTGGGAGCAAGGAGTGGAGTTGGAAAGTGGAAAGTTGGCACACCCACGTCACATGTGGGTACCACTGCCAGCAGACTGGTTGGGCCACCACCAGCTTGTGGTAGATGTCGCTCAGTTCCTTCATGGCTGCCAAGCCACCCTTGTCTCATCCACAACTTGTCTTTGCCAACTCGTTGTACATTTTGGTCATAAGCTCAACCATGTTGAAACAAAGGGACAGGTTCCCTTTGAGTCTGATAGTGATGTCTGTTAGTAGCTAAGTTACATATATGATTACATCGAATCAGCAGAATACAACTATCAAACAAGGTTAGGCACTCACCCCTCCGACTGGAGAGAACATTGTGTTGTAAAACAAGTTGAACCGCATGAGGTCCGAGTGGAAATAGTGTGATCCAGCCCTATTGAACATGGTCATCAATTCCCAAACATAGTCTTGTCGAAGCAGTTTGTGCTGTTTTGCAGACGTCCCCTTTGCCTTTGGAATTAGCTTGACATCACAGAATATTTGCTTCTCGGTCACAAGATGCTTGAAGGTCTGTATCAGTCCCTCCTCTGGAGCCTCCATATATATGTGATTTGTCTTATTCCTTGAAATATGGAGCCCCAGTTCCTGATCAACTTTCACTACATTGAATGAGTATAGTCAGTGACAGTCTCATTGTAAGTATGTCTAAAAATGAAAACAGATGGGTGAAAATGGACAGCGACCTTTTCACGCATTTCCTAAATGTCTGGAAATGCGCAGATATGGACATGTGCCATTTCGCGTATTTCCTGACACTTGGGAAATGCGTATCCAATGTCCTCACTGCATACACATCCAATATATAACAAAGACTCACCTTGGTCAAACAATGACACCATCCATTGGCCCTTAAATGCTAATACCCCTCCAAGCCTCTTCATTGCTGGCTTCAACTTCTCGTTCACATATTTCACATCCTCCACATTAACCTTCTCAATCGGCGTGTTGTCGATCTATTCAAACTTGTCTGCATACTTCTTGTAGTTGACCTTCTGATATTTGTACCATTCTTGTAGCGCATACGTATGGTGTCGTCCACCTGCCATAATTATCTTGAAGTCTTCTGGAGTGCCATCCACAAATTCAAGAACTGGAAGTTCTACTCTGAGGTTCGCATTCTTGTTGTACATATCCATTTTGATCTATAACCTCTTCATGACCACCAGTAGCACGTATTGAGGGTTGAATCGGTCCATTCTGTTGATTCGGAAGGACTCAGTCATCCATGCAATGTGCTTCCCATTCAACTCACATGGATTCCATTTGCCAAATCAAAGTCGGTCAAAGTTCTCCAGGATGTCGAGTCTTGCATATCTGATGAGTGCTGCTTTTGCCTTCTCCTCCTTGACTTTGATTGCTTCAATGTTCATGTCCAACACTGGCCCGTCGAGACCACTCATATCCAGAAGTAGTGTATCCTTCACCTTCTTTATCTTCGTCTTTCAATGTCAGTCTGTCTCATTTACTCCTCATTGATTTGGTTACTCACCGATCCTTCACCCGGTTTCCCTTTCTCTTTCCCCAGTCCATCTTTCTTTGCAGCTTTCAGTCCCATCATGGTGTTTGATCTTGGATTGTGACGTTTTGTAGATCACCAATCGTTGTCTTTGAGTGATCATTTATTCTAAGTTCACTTTACATTTCCAATCTTGTTTTGTGTTAAGGCCGGGTCAACTCCAGTCAACTCCAGTAACTCCAGAGTTATGCAAGCAGGTAGGACTTTGGCTTCAGCAACTCAGAGTGGAGCGCTGTGCCCTTGCCTGGGTCTTGGAGGTGGTCTGGATTTCAGAGATGCAGAGGTTCAGACTTAAACGTTGACTAGTAATGAAGTTGAGTCGGAGGTCAGAGAAGGAGTTGAATCTAAGTTGATATCTGAACTGAGGAGTTATGACAAATACATGCGGGTTTATATATAGAGTAGGGCTCGGAGTCTATAGGACAAGAATGGAGGAGGTCATAACAAAGATGGGACAGTAAGGTTTGGAAGGGTCAACAGAGTCAGAGATTGGACCTAAGTAATGGAACGATGGAATGAAGGGCTGTGCACTCAAGCAAGTCACAGGGACGAAGGTAACTAGGGTCTAAATCAAATACAGGGTGAATCATATATAGAAACAGAGAATGGAGGAGTGGAGTACAAGTCTGAGAGTCGGAATTGCATACTTAATGAAATGTCAATCAAAACCCATGGAGTTACATCTGGAGTTATGTTGGAGATCAGACTTGTGGATCAGGATATGACAGTATCCCCCTCTTAGGCCTGAGCCCATGAAGGCCACAAGACTATAGGAAGACAATATGAAGTTGCTTGGTGTCAAATATCAAGTGGTATTTGTTACGACAACCCCAGGTAGGGACTGGCGTTAACTCAGTGGCTTGAAGGTTCTGACATTCAGAGATAGGGGTTCCGAAGGTTCCGAAGATAGGGGCTTCTGCTGGACGACAGAAGGTCAAGGTTTTCAGTGAGTCTGGGGTTCCGAGATTCCGAGATAGGGGTTCTGGAGGTTCTGAAAATAGGGGCTTTTGCTGAGTCACAGGAGTCGATGGTTCAAAGGCAGAATACCCTTGCTTGAGGGGTTTCAAGAGTTCAAAGGATCCCTAGCACGTTGTAGGGGTTCAAAGGGTTCAAGAGAGGTCTCTCCAGAGAAGAGGGAGAGTTCAGAGGACGACAGTGGTTGAGCACAGTAAATTGAGTAGAACTAAGCTAGGGAATACAGGCATGTATCCTACAGCTTATACATATATGGTACAAGAAGGGCTGAGTTAGGTCAGTGGAACGGAACACCTTCTGGGGTCTGCAGAATGGAAAAGGATGAGGAAGGAAGGGATGATCCTAAAGGGAACAGGACGGGGTCCCTACGAATATTGGAGAAGGAATGAGGGAACACCATGACATGAGAAAGGGAAAGGAGGAAGGGAGGAAGACCGTAGACGACCGAGACCTTCAGCTGCGGTGCAGTAGGTATACTGCAGTTCCGGGACTACAAGTTCCAACATTGGATTTCCTAAAAAGGAAATCCTTGGAAGTGAAAGTTCTTAAGAAGAGAAAGAAATCAACCATCCTTGGGCGAAGGGGGAACGGTGGCCATGAACTAGTCCAGTACATATGTCCAAAGGAAAAAGAAGTCGTAACAGTATTTCTATTTATGATATTCTTATCCAGTTACCACTGATATTATATTATTCATTTTCATATTGATTATCATTCAATATTCTAACGTCATACATTAGTCATTTCATATGACTCACTTGCCAATCACCATCAGATACTTACTAATACTGTATGACACATGATGTGGTTCATTGCATCACCTTCTTCCTTATTAGGTAGAAAGATAGGACTGTGCATGGACCAGTCCAAATAGATACATACAATCCTGTATAGTATATAAGAGGAGAGCTCCCTCATATCTGCTCTCCTTAGTTAGAAATCTACTCTCTACTCTTTCAATCACTCTTGCCTATACTCAAAGTCTCCTCAAGTAAGTCTCTACTTGACATACCTGCGCATACTTCTCCAAGAGAGGAAGTATCCTACGCTCCCATGTAGAGACAGAGAACTACCCAGTTCTTTACTTGGGTGTCATGTGATACAGAGTTTGAAATTCCAGGCTCATCTATAAAAGCTGCAGTGGTATGCTCTTTCATTCCTTACCTCTTAATCTTCATCATGTCCACCTACCCCAACATTCAGACGTGGGGTGACGACCACCTTGCCGAGTGGGATGATGACAATGACATACTGTTCAACACGAAGGCAATGGAGTGGAGAAGGTGAGCCAAGGTGTGCAAGGAGGAGGAGTGCAAGCGGGCAGAGGAGGAGGAACAATGCCAGGTAGAGGATGCAGAGAGGAGGCGGGTGGTGGAGGAGCAACAGAGAGCGGCAGAGATTGAGAGGAGGAGAGTTGTGGAGGAGCAATGAAAGGCCAAGGAGCAGGCCCAAAGGAAGGTGAGTAGTCCACACAGCCACCACTGGAGTACACTGACAGAGGCAGGCAGAGGAGATCTGCCAACAACAGGAGGCCAGCAGAAGCGGCAGCAAGAGGAAGGGGCCTGTGTGTGCGGTGTGCGCAGAAGCAGATGGAGTGCCAACCAGGCACTGGCAGGCCACAAGGCCAGCGTGTGCGTGGGCTGTCAAGTGGCCCAGTGTTGAATAGAGGGTTTATAACCTGTAGGAAATATGGTTGGTAGCCTGTAGAGTATTGTAAGTCACTGTTATATTGGATTGGTAGGATATCTACCTGTAGAGTATTGTAAGTCACTAAAGAAAAGGGACTACTACTCTAGGTGCGATGTAAGGTATGATTATGTAAGCAAAAAGCGTACTAAGTATGGAAATAAATTCCAACACCCAGCAGTGTTGTGAGTGGCCTGGAGAGGCACCAGTGCAGAAGCAGAGACAGCAGAAGTCAGAGGCGGTGGCAGAAGATGAGGAGTTGGGGAATGAGGGCGAGGATGAGTCAGAGCAGCTGAAGAAGAAGGCCAGAACTGAGGAAAGGTCAGAGGGAAGCGGAGCAGGGGTTGGTGGAGAGTCAGAGGCTGCCAAGGCACTCGAGAAGGCCACAAGGGCAATGCACCAAGTTGCAATTGCCCTTAGCACCAACTCAGTGCAGATGGTGTGGGTCATGACGGCGGTGTTGCAGCTGGTGCAGCTGGAGGCACAAGCCCGGGGCGGTGCAGAGGTGGAGGCAGAGTTGGAGTGGGAGGAATCGTCAATGGACAATTCAGACATTGACACAACCATTGATGAGCAAGAGTTGATGGAGTTGGAGGAGGAAGTGGTGGGAGCATTGGAGAAGGATGCCAGTGTGGAGGGTGACACAGAGATGGAAGGGTTGGAGGAACAAGTAGTGGATGTAGTAGAGTAGAAAAGGATGCTTGTCTTGTAATAAAAATTGATTTTCCTTTTTCCCTTAAGGGTGATGAGGACTGGGTTTTGACAGATATCGGAGGTGGAAGTCAGGGACAAGCTTGGAAGTGTGACCAAGTTCAATGGCCAGCAACCAAGAGGTCTCTTTGTCCATGCCTTCGTATCCTGACCATCGGACCAAGTAAAGGAGTTGACAACTCTGTTGTTGGCAGTCGATCTTCAAGTCGAGGATCTTGGTGATTTCATACTTGGGTTCACTGTCAACTTTGATCAGAGGTGGTAGAGGTTGTTCACAGTTTGGAATTGTGTTTGGAACAGAAGGTTCCAATTGAGAGACATGGAAAACAGGGTGTACAGATTTCATGTTGTTGGGGAGTCGGAGCATGAAGGAGTGGGTACCTGCCCAAGTGATAATTTCGTATGGTCCAAGGTTTTTCTCAGAGAGCTTTTTGGAGGGTCAGGTGGAGCAGAAATACTTTGCCTTCACGAATACTCGATCACTGACCTTGAAGTCCAGTGCCGGTGTTTGCTTGGCGTCTGTGGGGCCTTGGTATTGTTTTTGGGCATGGGCCATTTCTTCATGGAGGAATTGGTGGAGCGACTCAAGATCTATGGAGTAGTCACGAGCGCATGTGGAGGTGAGATCTCTCTCGGGGTGTATGGAGATGTTGGGATGATAGCCCTTGTTAGTGAAGAACAGAGACATGCCAGTTGTAGCATTTGGAGCATTGTTGTATGTGAACTCTGCAAGGGGCTGTTACGGTCACCTCCAATCCAGTTCCATTTCCTTCAATCTTCATCCCTATGAACCCCATGCAGTCTTTCGACAAGACATTCAATCCCTCTCCCTATGTCGTCCCATTCCATTCGTCCTTGAAGGACACATTCTAAATATAGATGCCTCATGCCAAACCTATGCTCGGGACTGATTCCTATTGGCTGCCACAATAGAAGCAGCATATATTTAACCGACCAATCGGATATGATCCATGCACATTCCATTCCATAGAAGCTCGATGCTTCTCTTCCATTCTCAAGGCAGTGCCTTATCTATGACTCACTCACAGTCACTCCTTATCAGCCAATGACAATTCGATACAGGATATCATACCACCTTCCTTATTAGTGTACTATCGTAAATACGACCACACACAGTGGACACTATATAAACCCCCATGTAAACTACAATGCTCTTTAGTTTTATCAACTTCATTCCTTTCCATTCAAAGACTCTAAGCTCAACAAACTTTCCACTAAACACATTCGTCTTTTGAGTGTTGTTTCAGGGGCAGGAGCTCGGACCAATTGTCCTGTTGATAATTACAGTAGATCCAGAGGTACTGTTCCAGTGTTTGATTCATCTGCTCCGTTTGTCTGTCACCTTCAGGATGATAACTGGAGGTAAAGTGGAGGTGGATATCAAGGGCTTTTCCACAGGAGCAGAAGAAGTGCAAGACAAACTTGACACCTCTATCAGAAGTGATATGGGAAGGGACTCCATGCTTGGAGAAGACATGGAGAAGGGACAACTTAGCTAGCCCCAGAGATGTAATCTTGTCATCGGTAGGGATGAAGATGCATTGTTTTGATAGTCGGTCTACAATGACAAGGATTGCGGTGTAGTCGGAGGACGGAGGAAGCTGTTTGATGAAGTCCATGGAGATGGAGTTCTACAGCCTCTTGAGGATCAGAAGTTGTTTCAGGAGTCCATATGGCTTGTGTCTAGGAACCTTTGTGTGTGAGCACACTGTGCAGGAGGAGACATACTCTTTTACGAATGCTCAGACTCTGGGCCAGGTGTATTCACAGCAAATGAGTTCCAGAGTGCAATTTTGTCCAAAGTGTCTGGATAGCGGGTGATTGTGTTTATAGCAGAGCACTTGGAGGCAGAGGTCATTGGTATCGGGGACATAGATGCGATCATCTAGTCAGAGGAAGTTGTTGGAGTCGACGAACCAGTGAGAGTCAGAGGGTTTGGAGTTGGACATATGTGTGTAGGCGATAGGATCGGAGGGGAGTGCAGAGAGGATGTCGTTGTGAAGGGATTCCATGTCAAACATAGTGCTTGTGTGGAGGACAGGATCAGCAAGGCAGGTAGCTCATAGGGAGGATGCGAGCTGTTCTTGGGTGAAAACTGGTCAGAGGTTGTGTGGATTGATGCAAGCATAGTCCCTATCCCCCTCTTTGGGATAGACGTCCCATTGTCGAGTTAGGGCATTGGGCTTTCCGCCAAGGTGTCCAGGGTGGAATTGGAGAACGAGATTGAACTGGCAGAGGAATTCCAACCAGTGGGCTTGCTGACAGGAAAGGAGGCGAGTAGAAGTAAAATACTCCAGGTTCTTATGGTCCATGACGACATTGATTGGAGTCGCAGAGCCCTCAAGGTAATGCCACCAGGTCTGGAAGGACTCATGGACAGCGAGGAGTTCCTTGTCATGGGTGTCATAGTTGGGCTCGTGAGAGTGGAGGGTTTGGGAATAGAAAGAGATGGGGCAGACCTCACTATTGGAGCACTGGATGGAGAGAATTCCGGCCACGGTGTAGTCGGAAGTGTCAGTTTCTATAATGAGCAGAGCATCAGGGACCCAATGAGTCAGGATCAGAGCAGAGGTAAAACGTCCTTGAGGTGCTGGAAGGCAGAGCGACAGTCATCAGAGAAGTTCCATGGAGCACCCTTGTGGGTGAGGCAGGTAAGTGGAACGATGATATCAGAGTAATTGTAGATAAAACAACAGTAGGAGTTAGCGAAGCTGAGGAAGGACTGAACATCCTTGACTTTACGGGACTCAGGCCATTCCTGAATAACTTTGACTTTTTCCTTGGACATGGTAAGTCCAGCAGGGGAAAGGTAATAGCTGAGGTATTCCATAGAGTCAGTGTGAAACTTGCATTTCTCGGGCTTTGTGTATAAACCGTGTTTCTGGAGTCGTCGGAGGACCTCATGGATGTGCTCTCAGTGCGTGGACTTATCTTCAGAGTAGATAAGGATGTCGTCTAAATAGACGATGACACAGACATTGAGGAGATGGTATTTACGAACCGCTGGAATGCCACGGGGGCATTCATGAGACCGAACGGCATGACAAGCCATTTGTAGGAGCTGTAGCATGTGTGGAAGGATGTTTTCCATTCATCGCCCTCCACAATGTGGACCAAGTGGTATGTGTGTTGGAGGTCGATCTTTGTATATATTTTGACGCAGCTAGGGGCATCCAGGAGGTCGTTGATGTAGGGGAGCAGGTAGTGGTCTTTCTTTGTGATTTTGTTAAAGCCTCAGAAGTCGATGCAAAGGCGGAGTGAACCAGCCTTTTTGCGGATGAAGAGTACTGGAGCAGCGTGAGTGGAGGAGGAGGGACAGATAAATCCATAGGAGAGGTGCTCATTGAGGAACATGCGGAGAGACTCAAGCTCAGAGGCAGAGAGGGAATAGGTAGTGCCCAAGGGAGGAGAGGCTCCTGCTTCCAAATCAATTTTTAGGTTGTGCTCACGGTGCAGAGCAAGCTTAGATGCCTTGCTCTTACTAAACACATCTGCGAAATCATGGTATTCCAGGAGAACTTTGGAGAGGTTGATTTGTTCAGGGGCATCAGAAGATGTAGAAGCAGAGTGGAGATTGCTCTCCCGGGGGCAGAGTTGCAGGCTGAACTGCACGGAGTCTTCAAGGCAGCACACCAGAGTGAAAGTGGGAGTGCTAATAATTGCGATAGGCAGAGCCTTGCAGTCAGAGAAACACGGTGAATCGGATGGTGTGGGATCAACCAGAGGAGGTGAGTCCTGGGGCTGTGGAGATGAGCTCGGAGGGGCTGGCACAGGGCACTCAGGTGATTGGAATGCGACACTGCTCAAAACCAAATCAATCGATGGATTGTAGCAGGTGAGCCAGTTATGTCCTAGAACAAGTGAGCAAGAACCATCAAGTGGAGTGACATAAAACATCATTGGAGTGATATCACTGGTTGGGAATTGGATGGAGAGGTCGAGGGTTTGAGTGATAGTCAAGTTTGATGTTCCATTGAAGAGGAGGAGGAGGATCAGAGAAACGGAGTATGTTGAAAGATTACTTTTATTCATGAAAGCAGTATCTATGAAACAATCGGAGGAGCCAGAGTCGATCAACATGGGAAAAGAAGGTGTATCATAAGAGACTAGAGAGACGGATGGCATAAGGGATTTCGGATCTAAGAGAGCAGACATGTTGAGTCAGAGCTCCTTGAGTGCACAGGCAGAGTCAACGCAGCCTTCAGTCCATGTGGAGTCTGAGAGGTCACATACTATTTTTTTGTCTCTGAGGAGACCTCTGGTTTAAGTTCCAGAGCAGTGGTTTTAGTTGCACAGGCTTTGGAGGCATGGGAGGTGGACTTTGGGCAATCCTTGGCCATATGGCCAGCTTGACCACAGAACATGCAAAGCTTATTGTTGAAGCGATGCTTGCGCTTGGCAGCAGTGAGTTTGTCATCCTTTCCAAGCTTCAGAGTGAGATCTGCAGACTTGGATGCAGAGGAGAAAGTGGTGGCTTTGCCCTTGGACTCTTTTGAATCCTTGGGGCTGCTGGAATGATTGCCAGAGTGGTGTGCAGAGTGGGATGCAGATGTGGAGTGTTTGTCAGATGTGGACTTGGATGAGGATGGGTTGGTGGAAGGCTTTGCTTGTCAGGGCATCTCCAACTTGCATTCCCGATAGCATGCATTGATGGCCTGAGCAAGTTGTTGGAGTTCAACAAGGGTGGTGGGTTTCCCAACGCAGGAGACCTCATCTTTGATGCAGTCAGAGAGTCCATTATAGAAATGGTGATGGAGTGCTCCTTCTCCATAACCTCAGACTTGGGACGTGATGTGGTTGAACTTGACAACGTACTTGTTGATGCACTGGCCATTCTTCATACTGAGATGGTCCAGCTGGTGTTCTGCATCTCTGACTGGGTCATGTGGACCAAAATTGGTCTGGAGCTCTAGGATGAACTCCTTGAAATTGTCCATCCAGATTGGACAGAGCGTGGGATCTTCCATCTGGAGGAGGTCCAGTTCAAACCATTCCAGGGCCACACCTTTAAGGTAGGACTGTGTGAAGGTAACTTTGGTGCAGTCCATAGTGAAGGCCTTAGGACGATCTTGGAAGTTGAGTTCACACTGGACCAAGAATACACAGAGTTTGCAGGGATCTGTCCCATCAAACTGATCTGGTTCTCAGACCTTGGTGTGTGGTGAGGATTCAGAGGTTGGATGACAAGAGGAGGAACAAGCAAGCTGGCTGATGGTGCTAGCCAGCTGGTTGAGCATATTGCAGGGAATCTGCTCGTTCTCGGAGTCGGAGGAAAAGGGGACAGAGTTGTTGGGGGTATGGGGTTCATCATCAGACGGGTCATTTCTGAAGAAACTGAAGCTGTTGTCAGGGTCATCTCCTGGCAAGCCAGATCTGTGGTTAGAGAGCTCCTCATCTCCTGGAGGAAACAGAACTTGGAGGTCATTGAACGGAGTTTGGAACGAGGAGTGACAGGATGACCTGGGGTCTTCTTCTTCGAATTCCTCAATGCGTGCCCCTGGAGTTGGGGACAGAGGTGGGAGTTGGGAAGTGGACGCAGATGGAGCAGGAGTGTGTTGCACAGAGAAGCTGTGGAATTGGCTGATGAGATTGGGCCCACATTGGCTACTTCCATAAGTGGACAGAGGGTTGAAATGGGGAGATGAGGGCAGATTGCTGGCACTGATAGCACAGGTGTGGGATCTGGTAATGCGAGTAGCCATAGTTAAGACATCAGACAAGGTAGAGTTCAAATATACTGTTAAGGCCAGGTCAACTCCAGTCAACTCCGGTAACTCCGGAGTTATGTGCACAGGTAGGACCTTGGCTTCAGCAACTTGGAGTGCTGTGCCCTTGCCTGGGTCTCGGAGGTGGTCCAGATTTTGGAGATGCAGAGGTTCGGACTTAAACGTTGACTAGCAATGAAGTCGAGTCAGAGGTCAGAGAAAGAGTTGAATCTAAGTTGATATTTGAACTGAGGAGTTACGACAAATACATGCGGGTTTATATATGGAGTAGGACTTGGAGTCTGAAACAACTCAAAAAGAATGAGAGCTACTTATGCATAATGTGCGCATATAGCGCGAAAGAGAGAGATACGACGTTGTTTAGCATTGACGAAGGAGTGTTGCAACTGTCATCCTCAACATCCTTGAAGACTGAGAGGTATGCTTTTATGGAGGAAAGATCAAGTTGATAAAACTAAAGAGTGTGGCTACTACAGTACATCGAGGGTTTATATACTATTCTAATGTTTGTCCATGTTTGTACAATAATCTAAGGTAAGCGACCGTGATTGGTTGAACAATAGTGGTACGATGTTTGACATCTATTTATTGATTGGTGGATAAGGAATGACTGTGAGTGAGTCATAGATAAGGCACTGCCTTGTGAATGGAAGAGAAGTGTCGAGCTTCTGTGGAATGGAATGAGCATGGAGCATATCCGATTGGTTGGTTAAATATATGCTGCTTTTATTGTGGCAGCCAATAGGAATCAATCCTGAGCATAGGTTTGGCATGAGGCGTTTATATTTAGAATGTGTCCTTCAAGGACGAATGGAGGGGAACGACATAGGATGATGGGTTGAAAGTCTTGTCAAAAGACTCTGTAGGATTCATAGGCATGAAGAGTGTAGGAAATGGAATCGGATTGGAGGTGATCGTAACACTACCCCCCTTCTGTTGATCAGATTCTAGATGATCTGATACAGAATGTTCCAGGAGATTAACTCCAGATTCCTCTATTTCCGTTAAGTTATTTGGCATAGTTTGGAACATAGCGGTGAATTTTTCCATGATATGTATTTTTCTTGGGGCGGAGGGATGGGCTTTATGGAAATCTTTTATCGCATCTGGTGTGTTTGTTAAGTTTTTAGCCGGTTCCCATGTACGCTCCGTTTCATCGTATCCTGCCCAGTGTACGAGGTATTGAAGGGATCTACCCTTCATTCTGCTATCGACAATGTAGTCGACCTCATATTCACTATCTCTGTTCTTGGTTACTAGAACCGGACTGGGTTTGTGAGTAGGTTGGCCTTCAAGGCGTTCCCGATATGGTTTTACCCATGAGATATTAACGACAGGGTGGATTTTGATGCTTTTGGAAGCTTCAATTCTACCACGTTATTTCCTTTCATAGATATTATTTCATAAGGACTGATATATTTATCCCTTAATTTCCGTGTGCGATTAGCGATATTCAAATTGTCTGTGGCAAGCTACACTTTATCACCCGGTTTGTATTCCGGTGCATTGGAACGGTGTTGGTCGGCATAATGTTTCATATGTTCCTGTGCCTGCAGGATGTTTTCTTTTACAGAAAGTAAAATGTCGTTCATATTTGTAATGAATGCCTCGGCAGCGGGTGCACGAGTGGATTTGGGTTCTATGCCCATTCTTGGTAAATAGGAATGTGTAATAGAGAAGGGAGCGTGTTTCGTGCTCGAGTTCTTTTTCGAGTTATAACTGAACTGTGCGATTGGAAGCCATTGTGACCAATCCTGTTGGTTTTCGGCACAGAACAGCCTCAAGAACTGTTGTACTTCTCTGTTCATAGGCTCTGTCTGTCCGTCCGTTTGCGGATGATGAGCTGTGCTTAATTTGGGTTTTATTCCCAGGTTGTTGCATATATCTTTCATAAGTTGGGATGCGAACTGAGGTCCGCGGTCCGATATTATTGTTTTTGGAAGTCCATGATGCTTCCAGATGTGTGCCAGATACAATCTAGCCAATTCAAGGGAATTGCATGTTTTTGTCGTGGGGATGAACTCTACTTCTTTCAAGAAGCGATCCACGACTGTGAGAATAGAATCATAATTGTGTGAGAGGGGAAGATCCGTTATGAAATCGGCTGAGATATCTTCCCAGGGTGCGGATGGAACTTCTAAGGGTTGAAGTTTACCGGCTGGCGGTTGATTACCCGTTTTCATCCGTGCACATCTCTCACATCTTTCTACATATTGCTTAATGTGTTTTG
>JBBPLQ010000811.1:0-14097 GCA_038089855.1 Royoungia palumana
TTACGCAAGTTGGCGTGAGGTCCGGCAGCGGGGCTCGATTGGCCAGGTCGTTCTTTCTTAGCTTCATTTTATGGCAGCCTGCAGTCCTTGGGACCATCGCCATTTGGAACCCGGTCGGTTTACGGACGGACGGGCTTGGTTGATAAAAATGGAGGGGCTCTTCCAGAACCTTGCAAGTCGCAGACCGACTCTTCCGATCTCACCATGTCCAATTCTTGTCCTGTTTGTCCACTACAGTTCCACACTTCCTGCGCCCTCAAGACTCACCGCTTCAGCCAACACTCCTCAATTCCTCCCATTCTTGTCAACGGTAGAGAATATATCGTCGAAAGGCAGGACGGGATGTTGCGCTGCCCGGTCGATCAGTGCGAGAGCTCCTACTCGACCAGGGAGAGTTTCACAAAACACATCAAGAAGGCGCACGGCGGGAGTGTGTCGTCCGTGCCATCACCATCCTCATCAGGTCCATCCCAACCTGACATCCCCATGCAGTCTGGCGGTGAGACTTTTTACTTCTCCGTCCGCTCAACCCCCAACGGGCTGCTCATGTTCCAGGGAGGGTGACGACGAAGGGATCCAAGCGAGTCGGTGGTAGCAAAGCTCTGTGCTCCTCGGCGTCCAGTGTCCCATCTAAGAGTGGTCAAGCTGTTCCTCCCGGCCTGGCAGAAGACGGTGAGGATATTTCCCGTGGTTCCCGACAGAACAAGTGAACGCTACCATGAAGGGGTCGAAGAATCAAGTGCAAGCTGTTCAGTTGTCCCGCGGGTGGGAAGTGAGTCTCTTGAATCAACACGGAGCCGTGCACGTACTAATCCACCGTCTGTAGGCACTTCCGGCGCAAATAGCGAAGGTGTCGAGTCTTCCACCGATGGGCTTGGGCTTGGCGTAGGTGAGAAAGCTTGATGGTCTTCGGAAACAGCTGCTGAAAATATACTCGCTCCGATGATTTGCTTTGATAGTGGTCCCCTCGCCCGAGTCAGAAGAGAGACCTATCGAAATCGGGGAGAGAGAATTAGACAAGGGTATGTTATTTCACACAGCTCCGTGCTTGGTGCATTGACAGATGGCTCCGGGAAGGCAAGCGAAGGGTCGTCAGACTACTCCCTGAAGAGAATGTTGTAATACGTGAGGATATCCTCGATCGGCTCGGTCTCTGCATGCATGCGAAGCTCCTGGTGCTTATCTGCCGGCATTGTGAGGAAGGTGTTTCTTCAGAAGCTGCATTGGGTCACGCAAAGAATCAGCATAAAGTCTGTCCTACCATGGAGGAACGCAAGACATTCGAAATGTTTTGCCGGAAATGGGGTGTTTGTAAACGACCCGAGTTGGCACCCATTCCCCAGGCAGGTGGGCCCCCTGTAAACGGGATTGCCGCTCCTGTACCAGGATACAGCTGCAGGGCAGATCCACCCAACTGCAGATACAGCGTGCGCAATTGGCAAACATTGCTGCGGCATGCCAGAATAGAACACGGTCAAGGACTGGCGCACAACACAACTCATGATGAAACGATGGTTCAAACCATCTTTCAAGCAGTCGGTCGGCAGTATTTTGAGGTGGACGTTAACGCGATTGCAGAGAGCAACTTCGACATACGAGAGTACCTACGTCTCCAGTTCTTGCCCTCCGTGAGGGATGATTCTGTCGTTACTGCAGGTTCCAACCGGGACCGGCCGCCACTTCTCAAATTCACGATGTGGGACGAATTCCATGAAGATATTCGAAAGGATTCTGAGCAAAGGCACGCTGCTTGGAGGATTAAACAGAGACACTCGCCAGCAGAGCACAAGGGAATTTTAATTTCTTTGGACCGAGTTGTACGGGAGCACCATGACCGCGTGAGAAAATGCCTACAGCAAACTCCTCATGCTTTCACAGTTGCAAAGGTGCTGTTGAACGGCTTGGGATTTTCGCCCGAAAGGTAATTGTCTTTTTCCCCGTTATGGAAGGTAGTGACGCCCCCCCGTCAAATGCAGATCGAAATATTTCTGCCTTCTCGACAATGATAATTACCTTGCTCTATTCATCCAAATGATTAGGGTAATGGTGCGGAAGGAACTGGGCGATGAATTCAAAATGTCGTTCGTGTACACCAAGACTCAACAGGCAAAGTTGCATTCTCTCATAGAGCATTTGGTCAAGGACGCAGCAGAGCAGTCGCAATGCAGCAGGATACGTGCGATTGAGGCATACCAATCATTTTCCTGGTCGCTTGTGTACACCCCAGAGTCAAAGAGACTTGCAGCCTGGGACAACCCTATCCGACGCTTCATCTGGTTGATGGCCCTGCACAACGATGGGTCTTTCATGGACGCGGCTAGTCTGACCCCGCTGCTTGCAAAGCTCAAATATTTCTGTCGAATCGTGACATTATACGAAGCTCTTTCTTGCGATGGGTCAACAAATGAAATGGAGGACGTTCTGGAGTAGGTGCTTTGACTATTAATATGAGAATTCCGCAAGGATTGACAGCCGTGTTAGTCGTGTTGGCCGGCTCCATGACCTGGCGCTGAAGCTGGATACCCCTTCAACCTTCAACATGGTGTGGGAGCTTCAGCAGGCTGCATCCTTCCTGGCGTTGACTCAAGTCAAGGATCCCAATGTTTTTGTCGCCCCCGACCACACATGGATCTCCATTGGCACGGAGACGCTGTATCTTGAACGTCTCCGAAGTGGAGTAGGGAGACTGGTTAGCGACGCCAAAGCTATCTTCCTCCATCTAAGCCAAGAAGATGTTTGGCCAACCATTTTAGAGTCCCACGTTGTTGATGATTTGGGAAACATAGATAGAGGCTATTCATTCCTAGATGAAGCCCCTTTCGCTAATCGCAAACACGCGTTCTTTTTTTCGTCGGTTCAGAAATGGAAACTTGGTTCGTTTTCAGAAAATGGCTGTTGGAATTGGGACGAGATAGCGATCAAAGAATTCCTCTATCGCTCAGACAAGATGTGGGCTCTTGTAATCTACGCTCTTTATGTCGGCGCACAATTGTCCACCCGCGTCACGCAGTTCTTGCAAACTCAACTGTGCAACGCAGACAGGCCTCGCAATCTCATCTTCCAGGGGAACGAGGCGATGCTTCTGTGCAGATACAGCAAAACCACTAGTATGAAGGGGAGGGACAACTGCATTCCTTCGTTCCTAGCTGAGCCGCTTCGGGAACTTTTACTGGTGTTGTTGGGCAGTGGACAGAGGGAGACTCAGGCTATTCTCGCGGGAATAATTTATGGTAACGATTCCCGCTCGTTGTATCGCACGTAAGCAGTGCCGCCGCATCGGCTGCTCTTTGCTTAAATGAGTCTGACTTGCGTTGTGCCAGTTACCTTTGCGTCGAAAAGGGCAGCAGAATCACGCCCGAGGCGTTCTACGATACCGTCAAAAGGCGCAATCAAGAGCTTTTTCAATGCGCCTGGGGTGCGAGCGATTTCCGACAAGGAATGATAACCCTTGGGCGGGAGTTTATCTCTCCAGATGAGACATTTCCTGTCTGTGCTGACGATCTCCTTGCCGAGGCCGCTGATCATTCCACCGAAGTGGACCTCGCACACTATGCAATCGTTCAGAGCGCTCTACCCCGCCTCTCTAACAGTACCCTGAGTCGACACCGGTGGCTGGCAAATCAGTGGTCCGGTTTGCTTGGCTTGGGACCTCAGAAGCTTCCTGAACCGGCGTGTGTCGGGGAAACAATAGCAGCATCTGAGAAGTCCCTATATGCGGGGGGGCTTGCGAATCAAGTCTCTGGCATGATTGCCGACATAGTCACGAACAGGCTGGCGGATACGGTCGCTGATGTGATCATGAGCAGGCTGGCAGCCATTGGCTTGACTGAAGAGAGTCTCACAAAGCTCAGGAGCCTGAGACCATTCAACTCGACGAGCGGAGGCTCACAGACAGCCAGTGTCGCAGGTTCAATTCGCAGCAATGATATATCAGGAAAAAGTGCGGAACAGCTTTCCGAGTCAACGTTAAGAGGAGGCCCGCTATCTCTTACTGCAGATGAAGGCTCGGAGGCGACTATGACACCTCTTTACTCAGACGACAACGTGGATAATTTAGAGAATCTGTTTTCACCCTCCACTGACGATCCATCCGGTTTTTCCCCGCCGACCACCAACTTGGGCGACTGGAAAGGTTCGCTTCCCAATTTGCAAGCAGATGCAACTCGGCCAAAACACGGCCAGGAAGCCGTCACGCTATCATCTCACCCTACGGAACCGCGCACACCCGACACGCCACCGACGACAATCTCCGGGAGACGGAAGAGGACCAACCGAGAACAGGTAATAGTTTCACGGTTGACGAAGAGGCCGCGGCAATGCGAAATGCAGATTGAGAATAGGGAGGAAACTGATGTCCAAAAGAGCCTGGATGACGAAGGGTCCAAGTTTGGTAGAGATCTCCGGGTAGATATTCCTCTTCGCTGAGTCACCCGGCTGATCATGCTTACACCTTCTTTCAGTCTTCGCACACCACGACCCATGCTGTCGTAAGGCAAGGCAAGGCAGATTTGGTGAACACCCTAGTGGCGATCACGAATGCTGTGGATCCTGAGTTAATCAAAAGACAGCAGGTAAAGGAGGTCAGCTCGACCCGGTCTCGCTTCAGCATGGATTGACGCAATATATATTTCAATATCAGCTTAACTTTGTGGCAGCATCTCCGACACACGCGCAGCCTGTCCCCTTATCTCTGAATAGTTTGAGTGGTTCCTTGCTGAGGGCAAGACGGTCCCGGTTAGGAAAAGCCGCCCGTTTGCAGCGCACTCAAGAGTTGAATAATTACATGCCCAGGTTGGAAGGCAAGTGTATGTTTCATTTCGTGCAGAGGGAGGAACTTGTGCCCGATCATTTCCCATCATGCGAATGCGTGGATGATCAATCTTTGGTCCAAGGAGATTATAGTATCTTTAGATCGGCATTCAATTTCCCCGTCAGGTTTGAATACTGCTACTCCTGTGGGGCACCACAAGATCAACAGAAAAACGGGGAATGCCCAGAGTTCCATGTAAACCTGGAGTTTGGAAAATGTGGCTACGACCACATCCTGTTTAGGACCGCGTTTTGCATCTGGCAGAGTCCGAAGCTGAGGGAAGAAATGGTCAGGGATCTGAAAGTTGCAGTATCTATACGCAGCCAAGAAGAATTTGAAAAATGGGCACAGGAAATTGAGGCTGCAGAGGGCAAGTACCACAATTGTGCCGAGGCTTTTCTTTGGTACTGCAGGCGGCTGGAAAAACGTTGTCCGTCATTTTTCCTCTGAAGGTCTAGTATGAAAACATCTAGTTTACTAGTGCTCTTCCCAGTATTGTTAACGTTGACTTGAAAAACATACGGTTTGACAGAGTTATCCATTGGGATGTGGCTTCTCCGAGTCCGAGTCCGATAGCATTGGCTCCGCAGCCTGCGTTATTCACACGACCATAAGACATTGTCAACTGGCACCGTGACTGTCCTGTGCCTTACACCTTGATATTCGGGCGCAGTGACGACTGTCGCGTTTGATTTGTCGACTTTGCTTGTCACTATCCGTGCATCACCTCGGTCAGTTTTTCTCCTCTCATCCTCCTTTCTACCACTAGGATGTGTTTAGGTGGACTAGTGCCTGGAACATCGCAGCTCTTCATTCAATTCTTGCAGAGATCACTGATGAGACAAATTTAAACATGGTGGTATCCGTATATAGATTTTCTTAGTTTACAGGTGCTGTTATCGGGTGTATCTGACCCAGTCTACCAAAAGATTTCTAAGATATCTTTATATACCCATCATTGGTGGAACGCTTGAAAATCCTGCGACACGTTATCCGAAATACTTTTCGTGGACTATTTTCATGGACCATCTGTTGGACTGCATCATTACTGCAGGATTTCCGCTCCTGGGAGCATGCTTGGAATGTTGCACCACAGAAGAGGTCTGTGTTTGAGAGAAGGTTTATAGGTTTAACCTTCACATCATGGTTCTATCTGGAGAAAAGATGCTCCTCAGTAAACGGAGAGATGCTACCATTGTCCTTTCCGAAAGCAGACAGCCTTCTGCTTTATATGTAGGCTCTGCAGAACCTGCAAGCGCAAAAGCACTTCTCGCGATTCCTGCTCTGCGAGCATTCATCCTCTCTGTGCTTGCACTGAACTTCCTGGCCTCCGTTGTCTTCACACTCTTTTGCTACACGCCAGTCGACGCGGGCGGTTTGGGTCTTCAGATAATCACACCTACATGATCAGACGCTTCCTATCGATTCAATATAGTGGTTGTTTTCCGCTGTCGTTCAGACGATTTCTCCAGCTTTCAACCCTTGGTAATTTCCTCGCCTTTGGGGGCACATTCGCAGTGCTCCTCTGGCTCATCGTGATGCCTTACATTCTACGACAATTTGACTATGCCGCGACATACAATACATATATGTATCTCTGGCCAGGTCGTGTTCGCGTTCCTGCCACCGTTCAACATGCTCATCCACCTGCCTGCCTGCGGCGTCCGACCTGTCCCTTGGATTTGGCGCTAGAATCTGGATCAGCCTCGCTCTCGCTCTCACGCTTTCCAAAGTCGCAACGATCCCTTATAGCATTACAATGTCCCTCATAAAACGGCACGTCCCGAGTGCTCAATCCGCCTCCTCTCTCAACCCCAGTTATGGTTCCGGTTCCAGGTCCGTATCAGCGGACTAGGATCTTCCGCAATCTGCCAGAGTAACGGTCTTGTGCAGTTCAAGTTCGCCACGTACCTGGGGCGTGCCATCGGTCCTGTCGTCGTCAGCACATCGTTTACGATGCTATGAGTCGTCGTGGGCAAGACAGTGTGGCGTCGGTCCATGGGTGTGTCGATCGTGATGGTGTGCTTTGCGGTGGCAGGAGCGAGGGTGACTAAGGGAATAAAATAGTAATAAGTTTGGAGAGTGCTTGCGCGTAATCATGTCTGAAACTACAAACGGTAAGTCCACGTCGTGGACTTTTTGGTGGCTGACTACGTATCATACACTTTTGTATAAAACTTGTACAAGTGTATCCGCTCGCAAATTTGTACACTCGCTCTCCTGCTAACCCAAAAGATGGATTGGTTGCAATTTGGGATATACGAATGGATAAGGGGAAACCTCCCCTTGGTGAGGCCCATGGCTGACTGGGTCTTTTCGTTAACCGGACGGTCCGGACCCCGTCACCATCCTCGCGGATTCGTGTGAAACGACAAAGACAGCATTTAGCACCATACAAGGTCGTCAATAACACATGTGCTTCAGTATCAAAGTACCCGGATCTTACCCAGCACCCTGAAAGTGGTTTAAAAATCCTGATCAAATCCTTCATAACTTCCTGTTTGATCTCAATACTCTTCAGCTGCTCGCGTTGCATCTTGAGCAAGGCGGCGACAGCGTGCTCGACTAGATACTCAAATACTATCGTCAACGAACCAGAACAAATGCTAGAGTCGGCCCCATAGCCAACGAACCAATAGGGAATCCAGACCGCACACATAGAGAGGTATATCGCAGGGCGAGGGTCAAATCGTTGCTGTAATGTCAGACCGGTGAAAAGACTAAAAGGTGGGTGAGCGGACTTGTAAGATATACCTACCTTCGAATCCTGGCCACCAGGAGGTGTCTGAGGGTAAGGGGGAGCGAGTATGTTTGCCCCAGAGGGACTCTATGTGTCTGGGATAAGTACGGAACGAAGTCCAAGCACTGACCGACTAGTCCAAGGCGAGCCGAGCGATAAAACGGGGCCGGTCCAAGGCCGGTCGATGAAGGAAACAATGTCCGACTGGCGGTTCAGTCGGGAAAGGCGGTAAGGACGATCGGAAACGATGGGGGACGATGGACAACGATGGAAGCGATGATGGGGAGTGGCCCCGACAATGTATGATGTGAGCTCAATGGGAACTATCATTTCCGGAAGATAGGTACATGATTTTATAAGTCCAGGTATTCCCAGACGGAAACTAGTAAGTACCGGAAATGAAGTATAACGTATGGAATGGAAAGTAAGAAGGGACAGGATCGCATGGAGACCAACCCTTGAAGGGTGGCGCTCCTGAATCCCGCCCCGGGTCCAATGATACCAATTGCTCGGGGTATTGAGACCTGAGAAACAAAAGTATTGTAAAGTAAGGAGAAACATACCGGAAACGATAAGGGATCTGTAGATTAGGAAGGGAAGCAAGCGGATACAAGCCAGTAATCAGTAGAAGTCAAGCCCGGAGCGATACAGGATGAGCCCGGTCAGTCCGTGGTAGTCTGGA
This sequence comes from Royoungia palumana, assembly GCA_038089855.1. Classification (NCBI taxonomy): domain Eukaryota; kingdom Fungi; phylum Basidiomycota; class Agaricomycetes; order Boletales; family Boletaceae; genus Royoungia; species Royoungia palumana. The sequence goes on from JBBPLQ010000811.1 coordinate 8,233, forward strand.
CAGTCTGGGTGTCCGGAATGTCGACCGGTCCTTCGGGAACCAACCGGAAGTCTCGGAAACCGAAGTGAATAGCTAAAGAAAGATATCCAGACAGGTAGCACACGTATGAGACCGAGATATACATGTAGAGGCATACCAATCTCTACACCGGACAGACCAACGACAAGGGGAACCTGTAACTTGCATCATAACCTTTGTGGCCTGGTAAGCATCATGATTCGTGGTAGGACCCACCACCTATAGCACAGATGATTATATCTAGGTCGTAGTGCTCTCCGTGCACTGTTTGAACCAGTCGAGGTGACACGCCGAGTGTCCTTTGGGACACCATAGACCTGATGTTAAAGTTGCTGTCAACAATAATTGTCATGTGTTTTCAGGTCACGTACATTTTTCTCACACAGTGCCTCCAGGTATCCTGGGCTCGGAATGAGTGTGACATGCTACCAGTAAGAGGTGAGTTGGCTATTAGTGTTGTCCACTTGAGTGCTGACGGTCCTCTGATCTTTTCTATGAAGACTGCATGAGGCACAGGATGAGTACAACCATTGGCATATTTCCAATCAAACATGATTGAAATAAAACCGGTGCAAAGCACTGTGATCAGCTATCCATGGCTTCTTGACTACCTGATCCTTCATGTTTTTTTTTTTTTTTTTTGTTCAATTTTTGTCCTGTGTGGGGTGCAGTACCCTATGTAGGACAATACGTTGCTAGGTAACATATGAGGGGCCCCTGGCCCCACTACGTCCCTACTCGTGCAAATGCCCCGGCAGCTAGGGTTAAGCCCCCCGCCGGTCCAGCCATTCCTGCCGGTCGTTTTAGGTGCACCGAGCTCCAAATCAGCGGAAGTACCTGAGTGTCTGGTGCGTGTAGGTGGAGGTGACTGTCGTGTGATCGCAAGGGCATATACTCGAACCGGATGTTGGTTGGGTACGGAAGGGATTAAGGGAGCGGCAAGAAGAAGAGATGGGAAAAAGTAGGGTAGGTTTTTGTGGTGCATTTCGTTGGCTTGTTCTTAACGGCTTGCGGTCCGTGAGTGAGTTGGCTTGTGCGATCTAGCCTTTCGTCGTACGCTCTACTTAAGCCCTGGGTCTTTGTCGATTTGTCCCTCAGAGCGTCGTGTGGACGTGTCCTTTCCGATGGCGAGTGTGTGGGGTGGTGGACGAGGTGTCAGGGTGCGTAACGCTCGCTGCGGAGAATCCTGTGTATTTATCATTTCGTTGAATTGGGGATGATTTGAACGTCACCCAGTGATTTGCGAAGACGACCCGTTGCTTGGATAAAGCTTAGTAATAGCGGCACTGTGGTTGAATCCGACAGCAAGTGTGGTATGTTCATGGAGCGTTTGCGTAGTTTTGTGGATATTTGCATTCGTTCTCGGGAGTAGAATGGGCATAGCAGTAGGTAATGGAGCACCGTTTCTTTGGTATCTGGACAGTGAGGGCAGTTGGGTGATTCGGTTTTATCAATACGGTATAGGTGTGAGTTTAATGAGCAGTGCCCTGTATGCATCCATATGAGTGCGCTGGTGTTTCGTCTGTTTAGCCCTGAGGTGAGCTTTAGGAAGGAACCAGTGCATATTTTTCCGTCGATTGCCGTTAGTTTGGAGTGACGTGGGGACTTAGCCCATAGTTTAGTCCAGTGTTGTTGTTCCCTCTTGCATTGCTCAGTGCGGAGTGCCGATACGCTGAGTGGTAGGCGTTCATTGCGCAGGTATATGGGGAGTTTTCGTTTTGCGCTGGTGGCAGCAGGGTCTTTGGCTGCTATTTTAGCTTCGCTGTCCGGTATAGACTTTGGTGCGTGCCGTGTCGTTGTTGTGTTCCTGTATTGAGTCGTCTTTGCAGGGGGCTATTCTGGTGGTAAATGGGGTGGGGTCGTCTGGGCGCCTTCCACATGGTTGGATACATTCGATCGACTTGGGAGTGATTAGGTAGGCGTTGGTAAGGTAATGAAGCGAGGACTTGTGGCGTCGAACGAAGTGTCGTGCAGCTCTGATGGCGTAGGGTGTGAGTGGATGGGTATCTGGGAGTGTGGCAATGTGGGTGATTGATCTGTGGCATAGTGTCTGGATCCTGTGGGCCATCGGGGGGAGTTTAGCATGTGCTTCTAGTGCGTCTGTGGCCGTGGTGGACATGGCACCTGTGATGGCTATTAGTTGTCGAAATCAATGGTATTTCTTATTCTGATCTTCTAATCCTGATACCATTCGATTATATCTAATCATTTCACTCTCATATTAAGTTCATCTTATCATATCATTAGCTATGCGATTACATCGCATCTATAGTCATTCCATATGACTCATTCTTCGATCCCTTCGGATCTTGTCATCATATATGACAGTTTATGCGATTCTATCGCACCCTTGATATCCTTATTTAGATATACAAGAGATATGCGCACAGACCAGCGCAAATACATACAAACAATAGCTAAACACTATTTAGTTCGAGGAAAGCTCCCATACTCGCTTTCCTCAGTCAATCTATCATCTTTCCTTCGACTCATACCTCAGTCAATCAGCCTACTCTTACCTCAAGTCTCCATCTAGTAAGTCTCCTACTAGAACTACCTGTGCTACTCTCCCCTGCGATAGAGAGTACCTACACTCCAGTGTAGAGACAGAGAACTATCCAGTTCTTTATTAGTGCTGTGCGTTGTACTCGGTTTAGACGACAGGATGGCCCTATTGAGCCTCATTCTGGTTGTATGGAGTCTTTGTGATATAGGGGACGGAACCATAGGTTGACGGCGTACAGCATTTTGGGGATGGCTACGGATGTGTAGAGTTGGCGCATGAGAGAGAGTGGTATCCCACCAGACGTTCACGAGATCCTGTGCAGTTGGAGGACATAGGCTGTTCCTTTGCCTACTGCGTAGTTTACATGAGCATGCCAGCGCAGTTCGTCATCTACTATAACTCCTAGGAAGCGGTGGGTGTGTTTGGCTTCGATGACGGTGTCGCGGATGGTGAGGGCTGGGCGAGGTTTGGTGCGGTTCATAGAGAAGTCGAGGAGAGCAAATTTGGAGGTTTTGAATTTGGAGTTATGGTCTCTTGACCATTCGAAGCCTCCTTGTGGTCGTTCAAGCATATCTCCTAATATTTCATGGTTAGTTTCAAAATTGGGCCCGGCCACCAGGTATCCTGTGTCATCTACGAATGCTAGCACTAGCTTGTCTTTCCCTTTTGCTACGTCCACTAAATCAGCGTTATATATGATGTATATGATCATGGAGAGCGGGTCTCCCTGTCCGATGCCGTTGGTGATGGGTATCCACTCGGATAGGTAGCCATTGAACTGGAGTTTGGTTTTCCGGTTCTTGAGAACGTTTTTGGTGATCTTGATGTAGGTATCTGGGATGCGTCTTTTCCTCATGTTGTGGAGCAAGCAGTCAGTCACTGTGTTGGGGAATGCACCTTCAATGTCTAAGAATAGAGCTGAGACAACCTTGCCTTTGTGCCATTGATCTTTGATAAAGGCCTCCATTAGGTGTAGTGAGTCGGTCGTGGAGCGTCCAGGGCGCCTGCCAAAGTGTGTGGGGGGGATGAGTTGGTGTGTTTCTATTAGGTATGAGAGTCGGTCTGCGATGATTGCTGTGAGGAGTTTGCCCATTGTGTTTAGTAGTGCGATTGGTCTGTATGCTTTGGGTATCGTATAATCCAGCTTTCCGGGTTTGCATAATACGACTGTAGTGAATTCATGCCATGAATCGTAATAAGTGTCCAATAGATGTACAGCATGGAAGATACGTAGCAGATGGGGAGTTAGGATCATGGCACAACGTTTGAATACTATGTTGCATATGCCATCCGGACCGGGGGCTTTCATCGGGCTAAGTCGGTTGACGCTCTGTGTGATTTGGTCCTCGGTCAGTGGGCCTATATCTGGAACTTCTTCCGGGTAGCAGTAGTTCGCAGGTACTGAGGACTTCTGTGGTGGGGGAGGGAAGAAGGCCTTGGCAAGTAGCTCGCTTTTGGTGTCGTTTCGATCTGCGCATATGGGGTTGCCATTGGGTGCTTTGTCTTTGAGCGTGGGTATACGGGATGGGCTACCGTCTCTCGGCTCCACATTTAGATAATTGTTGACGATCCATATCTCATTGCTTTCCATGTGCTCCAGCCAGTCGATCCAGTGCTCTTTTTTGGTTCGTTTGATGGACTCAGAGTATTGATTGTGCACGATGCGGTGCTGTTCGTGTGAGGGGTGGTCCTCGATTGCGTGGTTTTTGTAGGATTCAGCCGTCAGCTTGGCCACTTCCTCTTTCTTCATGGTGAGGTTGCAGTTCCACCAATGTTTGGAGTAGGGGCTTGGGCGTGATAAAGGGACGTGGTCGTCAATCATTTGTTGGATAGCTGATATGACACCTTTGGTGATTGCCTGGAACTCGACATCAGATACTATTGGCTGGTCCGTAGGGAATGCTTCTAGCAGTTTTTCCAGTGTCTGGTTAAATTTTTTCCAATCGACATCATTGTAGTTGCGTATCACCAGCTTTGTGGTGCAAACAATGGGCATGCTGATGGTTGTGAGAATGGGGACGTGGTCCGTGTGTGGGCCACATGATTCGGGTTCCATATGGCAAGTGAGGGTGAGTTCGGCCAGGTGTTCATTACAGAACACATTATCAGGTTGTGTCCAGTTTTTTGATGCATGAGCTTGGAGGGTGGGGATGCCGCATTCGAGAGTAGGTATCATGCCGTATTCCGCTAATAAGGAAATGAGTGGCTGGGCTGCTTCTAGGTATTTGGGGGTCAGAAGGTGATTGTTACGGTCGTCCTCCCATAGGGGGTGGTGTCGGTTGAAGTCGCCCAGCCAGAGCATGTGGTCATCGTCCTCATTTCATATGGTCTGGATGTTGTCGTCTAGAAATTTTTGTAACGTATCTGTGGTCCGATTGTGATTGCAGTCGTTATAGATATTGAAAATTACGTAGCTTCCATTTGGTCCTTTGATTCGTACTGCTACTATGTCTGGTGATGGGAATGGGATTTGTGACCAGTAGTTCGTATTGATGGTTTTCGAGATGAGGGTTGCCGCTTGGTAGCGGTTATTACTGGCTTCTAATTGGGGGGTAGGGTATAGGACATAGTAGTTGTGCGTGGAGTACATGTTGCCATAAGTATTGATGCATGGTTCCTGTAGGGCTAGTATGTCCCAGTCGTCGTGTTTCATGGTATTCAGGAGTGCCTGTTGTGCTGTATGTGATGTGTTTAAGTTTTGCTGCCATATCCGTAGCATGGTTGGTGGTGCATGTTTGTCAATCATTGGGAGGGGGTAGAGTAGGGGGTGTCGTCTGTCTGGGCGTGGGGAGTTCGAGGGCGTGATGGAGAGGGATTGCCAGGGTTTCCAGAGTGGCCTGGGGATGGGAGTGCCTTGGAGGGTATGGCGTTTGGTCCAGTCAGCGGGTTCCATCCGGGGTCGGCCATATTCGTCGATCATCCATGGTTCCTGGGCCCTCCAGTTCCACGGCCTTTACCTTGTGTCAACATAAATCTGGGTATCGTGGATTGCTGCATTGCTCTCTGGGGGTCGGGTCAGTTAGGTGGTTTTGGTAGCTGATGGGCAGGGGTCGGTAATGCGGTCGGTTTGGGTGGGAGGGATGCATGCGTCCATTCATCAGTGGTAGGGTAGAATGGCATGATGTTCTTGGAGAATTTCGTGTCCATTTCTGCGCATTTGATGATATATGACGGGCAGTTGGGATCGCTACTGGCGTGACCGTCCTCTTGGCAGCTGAGACATCGGGTGGTTCCGCTAGAGCACTCGTCCTGACGGTGGCTACCTGCACATTTGGCACATATGTCCTGCTCGGATTTGCAGTTCTTGGCCATATGTCCCCATCTTTGGCATTTCAGGCAAC
>JBBPLQ010000812.1:0-14095 GCA_038089855.1 Royoungia palumana
ATCCATTCAACTTCCTGATCATGTTCGAGGTGGATACAATCTCTCTCGTCATGCTTCCCTCCACGACTCCATCGTCACAGTGCCTGACGTAGCCATCATGGGTTTGAGAGAGATGTTGGACGTTGGCAATGTCGACTCCAAAGAGTACTTCGAGGCCTTTGTCTGTGGGCGATGGATGGGTCAGTATATCACTGTGGACATGGAGAGAGACCATGTACCACAGGACTCCTCCAGGAGTCTAGCCTCCATCGATATCAACAGTCTCATCTGGGTGACACACACCTTCAGATGTAGGCTTAGCATATCGATCTATCTGGCTGTCCCAATCAGCCATCCAATCCACCTTCTCCTCTACTAGCTCTTCTTTGTTGTCCAGTATGCATTTCATGATGGTCTTGGCGTGTTCTAGGGCCTCCTAAAACACTTTGTGTGCCACCTCACATGGATCATCTTTGGTGGCATTGGATTTGGTGAGGAGTTGATCGAGAGGGTCAGACATGATGGTGGTAGGTGGATAAAGGTTAGAGAGGCATAGTGGACAAACATACATTTAAGCGGAGTCCAAATATGGCAAGGAGGGGTAGGAAACAGATTGCGTGTCATAGGTCCACTTTTGAGGAAGTAGGTGGTAATTCAAATGGAAAAATGTTGGAATATGCCTATTCAACTGACTCCCTTATTCTGTCAAATCTTTCTGTGGAAAAAATATTGTGGTATGCCCTTTCAACAGACCCTCCTAGTTATAAACTTGTTCAGAACATGTCATATTTCCAATAGAACCCTAACTGAAGCCTAACTCAATTAACAAAAATGACATGAATTGTTTTCCTGATTGTGTCAAAATCATTATTCAGAAGATGAACAATCTTGTTTCACTTGAACTTAGTGGAAATTGGTGTTCAGACTTAGAACAGATGAAGAGGAAGGATGAAGCACATAGCATTATGAGGTGAGTGATTCTTTTTCTTTATTTCCTGCCACTGAAAACTCTACTCATCCATTTGATAGCACTGGGACTCCATATCAGTACTCAAGTGAGGATGGACCTGTGGCTGTTCTCCCTATAACATTCCCACACTTGTACAATTGCCATCTACAAAGGATCAAGTAATTCCTCACATTTGTCACTTGTCACCCTCCCATTTCCATCCTCTGGAATGACATTAAAGTCATTCACTTGGATATGTTCATCTTTCCTCATATTAGTCTGAAAACCATATGCCAACTTGGACTAGGCTGCACATTGCATGTACCATAGTCCTCTCTGGAGCTTTTCAACATCTTAAAACTTTGTCCAATAGATATGACAATAATTGAGCAGTAAATCTGACTACAGAGGAAGAAGAAAAAGAAAGGACAGCAAATGAAGTGCTGATGAAAGTATGCAGAGACCATGGGCCATCACCCCACCACCCTCCCTAGTTTCCATATATGACCAAAAAATGCTGCAGAGATCATTTGTCAAGCTCACAATAACATAATGCTACATCCACACCAAATGGTCTTCCATTTCTTACTATTGTCTGTACTATACAGGAGAACAACATTGACTAAACATAAAAATGTGCAAATGATCTCTTGAATTTCTGCATTTATTATCTGATACATCAACTTAAGCTTCATACAAATGATGGAACACTTCCAAGCCAACCTCAGTGAAGTACACATCAAATACCACCAAATGAACTAACCATACTCACAGAAGCTAAATACCACAATAATCTCAAAACCAAATACATTAGTATATATATCCCTAGTCAAGATCACACACTCATTTATGGAGAGGAAACACCTTGTGGCACTCTGAAGGATCAGTAGGTGAGGCACTTGGGAATAGAAGGTGCACCAATGAGAGGACTTGCACAACCTACACTTCCAAGCAAGACACCCAACCACCAATGAGACCACAGTGTTGTTCGCTGGGGTATAGTTGGCAGCCAGTGATGATGGGGGGTCATATGAGAAGTGGCGCCTGAGTCTGCATTCCAAGCGACATCAGAATGGGAAGGAGGGACAGTGGAAGGGGCAGTGGAACGAAGACTTGCATTTCCTGCGCGTTCTCCACTGTCTTGGGTGTTTTGGACGACATTGGCAGCGACCACAGGGGTGCCAGAGGCAGCAGGGACAGGAGTGGACGCAGGGGAGGCATTCTGAGACGTCTTGCCCTTCCTATCCTTGCGCTTCGACTCCTTGTATGCATTCTTGGCGCGCTGGAGGGCGAAGCACTTGCACTGGCAGTGGCCAGGCTTGTCACAGAAGGAGCAGTTCGCATTTGGATCGCAGCTGCAAGAGTTGCCATTGGCAGCGAGCACAGGGCCACCTGGGAATGGGGAAGAGCCACCAGGTCGAGGGTGACAGTTGATTTCCTCAGTCTGGAACACAGCTTTGACCTTGTCCTTGTCAAGATCAGTGAGCAGGGCCAGGGACGAGGTGAAGTGGTAGAACTCTGGTCCCAGAGTGCGACTCATGGCCATACAGGACAGTTCGTCGTCTAGCTTCGTCAGGGTGAAGGTCTGGGGGCGAAGGTCCTTGATCCTCGACATAACTTCCTCCACTCGAGCAAACTTGGTAGGTGGGGAAATCGCACATGGGGAATCCAATGGGTTTAGTTACAAGTCAATCCAGTTTGTGATTTGGCATCTGATTTGGACTGATTGCTACGGTTAGATTTACTTGTAACTAAACCTATTGGATTCCCCATGTGCGATTTCCCCATCTACCAAGTTTCAGCTCTTCCCATGCTTCCCTTCACCTTCTGTGTTGATACCATTACATTGTGGAGCATTGTGGCGCAGTTGTTTACCATTGTTTACTTGAAGCGCATTTACATCCCAGGAGTCCACTGCTTCTCCTCATTGGTTACTCACAGTGGACTCCAGTGTACCCTTGCTACTGTCTCAATATCATCTTTGGTTACTCACAGTGGACTCCAGAGTCGTCCTGAGTTGATCTAGCAACAGGCTAGTCGCCCTCAGTAAGCCCTTGGCTCTCAACAGGGTTCACATGCAGTTTTTCAGGCTGCCATTTTGCCATCAGGAGCGAAGGCACGATGAAAAAACACGAGTGCGACCAGCACGCCTGCAAGGTCCAGATGCTGTTCCATGCCGTTGGAAACGTCTATTTCGAGGTGGATGAGACTGCAAGAAGCCTCGGAGTCGAAGGCCATGACCGATGACCGCTGTCGCTTCCACTGCAACAAGCCTTGAAGGCGTCGGTTTTGAAGCTCGTGCTGTATGGTGACAAAATACCTGCTGAGAAGTGAATGTGATTGCACTTGGCCTGAGCGTTCAGTGTTCGCTGACTGTGCTGCAGCCGCTCTACAGACCGAAGCACTGGAGCCCCATCTCCCCCTCCAACAGAGAGTACGCTGGCGTATTTTTTACCGAATGGATCACGGCCCTCCTTCGGTCTTTATCCCGGGAAAGATCAGGGGCAGCCGCAGAGGGCTTCCAATTCATGCTGTCCAAAACACAAGAGCACCGCTTGTGAGAGCTTGAGGCCGCACTCACAAGGCATTTGGTCAGTCATGCCATGAGGTCCATAGCCTGTCACTGACTACTGTGGGCGATCATGTCTGCCCTGCCTGACAGCAGGGGCCATTGGAAGGACGTCACACACCAGTGGATCTGGCTGAGGGCTCTCCAGGCGGACAGAAATTTCTATGGGCCATCATGATGACTCAGCCCAGACCTGGCAAAGATGTGGTATCTAATGCGGCAGACCATCCTGTTGGAAGTAATAAGCTGAGAGTCAGAAGAGGAGGATGGTTTGATCAAGTGAGTGACGCCCCTTTGAAGGCATGGATATGAACGCTTATGTGAAAGCAATACATGCTGTGGTACTGAAGCCAGGAACACCAACGCTCTTCAACATGGTGACAGACCTGTTGTCGTATGCATCCTGGTAGGTGTCGACTGAGGTGAAGGATCCCAAGCTCACCCCCAGCAACAACTGTCAATCGTTCACAGTCGGCACTCAGACAATGTCGCTGGACAAGCTCCGCAGTGGGATCCAAGATGCAATCGCCGCCATTTGGACTGTGTGTGACCACATTGTCTGCCACCAGAGGGCCATTCCAGAGGGGTTGAAACCAGTTGATGACCTTTTGAATGACACACAAGGGTACAGTTTCCTGTGTGAAAGGCTGTTCAGTGAAAATTGACAGTCGACGCTCTATTGTATGGTGGCAGCCCACGGCCTTGCCAGCCTGGACTGCGATGGCAAGCTCTGCTGGGACATCCCTCAGGTGAAGCTCTCCTCCTTGCAAAGTGCAAGCGGCTGTGGGACAACCTCCTCCAAGCATTGTTCATCACAACAGGGGTCTCGATGGGGGTCTCTCAATTCTTACGGACGCAAGTGAGGAACAGAGACTGCCAGCGCAACATCCAATTTCGAATTGGAGAAATGTTCTTCATGACAAGGGAAGGAAAGATGAGTGGCGCCCTCAGGAGGGACTCCTGCAGTCCATCCTTTCCTCCCTCACAAGTCACTGATCTCCTCCTTGAGCTCCTCAGAGGCAGTCTTCAAGAAGCCGAGGTGTGTCTGGTGGGGCAAGTGTATGGGCCACAGGCGACGGAGCTACACAGAATGTGAGGCATTCTCCCATCGAGTTGTATTCTAACTAATCCTCCTGGAACAGCTACCTCCTCTGCCTGTAGGAGGGAAAGAGGCTGCCGCCGAAGCAGTTTTACAACAGGTTCGTAGCAAAGAATGGCGAGCTCTTCGACTGTGCTTGGGGCGTGAGGGACTACTGCCAAGGCGCAATCGCGATGGTGAGGCACTACATCTCTGCCCAGGCCACCAAAGATGCCACACTCATGGCACTCTACATAATAATGTGGGCTGTGAAAAGCAAGCTCATTGTAAATGCAATTTGCGTCCTTCCTGCCTGTTCACTCTTCTCCCCTTGTCGCTGTCATGAGCAGCACTCTAGAACGACTATGCAAGTTCACTGAATGCCCTCCCCTTACTCCTAGGCAAGTGGATGTGCAAGACGAACTCGATGCCGCAATCGCTGCGGTTCAAGTGAAGGCAGACGGGCGACCCAGAGAGGGTGTGTAGAAAGAGACAAAGTGGGAGTGCGTAGAGAGGAGTGGGAGCAGACAGTGGTGAGTGGTCAACACACTTGTCTCTGCTCTGACAATACTAATTTAACCCAGGAGGAACTTTCTGCGGTGCTGGAGGCCTCTCTTGCCATGGGAATGGAGCCCTTCATGCCTTCATATGTGTGCGCCAGGCTCACACCATGCACGGAGGCCAGCGTTCAATACCTGGCGCAACGAGACGAGGGAGGCAGCGTACAGCAGAGGAGGCGCATCGGCTGGAGAAAGAATCAGCCACCCTTCGACTAGAGGAAGAGGCCCAGTCGGCTTCCACTGTGCAACGTTTCGGCCAGGTGGACCACCTTCCCACCGCAGACAGGGAGCATAGCAAGGAGGAGGAGCAGGCATGCTTGTTGACCAGGGTGCCTGGCATCAAACACAAAGTAAGTATCCTGTCCATGTTGCTACACATGTGATTCATGGTGACTTTTAGCGCTCTCTTCCCCTCTTCTTTCCTGAAGAAGAGGAGGCTGAAGATGTAACACAATCAGGGGGGAGTGTTACAGTTTGTGATTTCGCATCTGATTGCTACAGTTAGATTGACTTGTAACTACGCCCATTGGATTCCCCATATGCGATTTCCCCATCTACCAAGTTTCAGCTCTTCCCATGCTTCCCTTCACCTTCTGTGTTGATACCATTGCATTGTGGTGCATTGTGGCACAGTTGTTTACCATTGTTTACTTGAAGCACACTTATATCCCAGGAGTCCACTGCTTTTCCTCTTTGGTTACTCACAGTGGACTCCAGAGTCTTCTTGAGTTGATCCAGCAACAGGCTAGTTGCCCTCAGTAAGCCCTTGCCTCTCAACACCTTACTGGTCCCCTGATGCCTGGTGTAAGTATCACAGAACATCAATCATCCAACACAAACACTCTAGATGCCTTCAATCACAACACAGACTTCAATAATTTCTATATGTTGTCACATAGTTCTCTCATAGGTGAGACAACTCTCGAAGTCAAGTGGTTGTGTAGTTTAAAAGTGGAAAGCTTAAGTTGCTTAGAGTAGATGTTTGAGAGAAATTTACAAGTTGATTAAACTGAGGACTATCAAAGTACAGCTTAGGTATTTATACTACTCTATAGTGTTTGTACATATTTGGATAGTTCTAGAAAGTTCCATCAAGGTAAACATATGATTGGTTGATAAGAGTGGAATGATGTCATAAATAAGGCATAGCCTTGTGGCATATCATATGGAAGAGAAGCATGACATGTGTTGATGTCATGATGGGGATAGATCTTAATCAGTGCCTTGATGTGTGGCAACCAATCATGAGTTGAATCCTGCATAGGTTTGACATGAGGCTTTAGTGGCTGTGTGCTCTAGGCATTGAAGTAGAGGAACGACATATGGTTGAGTAGGTTTGTGAAGTGTAGGAAAAGAAATGGACTTGGTCATAGGAAATGATATGAGATTTGAGGCATTTGTAACAATAGGTGCAGTCAGGTGGGCCTAGAGATGACATAGCAAGATTTTAGTAATACATTAGATCAAAATAATGTTTGCACACAATACAAAACAGGACTTTATGATTTTACCTTGACATGTGATGCAACCACCAAGAACTTGATGTATAATGCATGCAGGTTATTTGACCCCAGAATACTTACTCCTGGTGACCTTGAGCACAGGGCCTGACTGGTATCTAGAACAATAATCAACTCAATGAACAATACAGGCATTGACAACAAAGTACAGTGACAACAACCACTCTGTAGTTCACCTTGACATGCAACATGACTACCAAGAACCTGATATATAATGCAGGCAGGTTATTTGACTCTAGAAAACTCATGGCAACCTCAAGTATGGGGCCTGACTGGTATCTAGAATGATAATCAACTCAATAAACAATGATAATGCAGACAACAACAAAGTCAACATGACTGACCAGGACAACAGTGGCAATGACCATGGTGAACAACAATGAGCAAGGCAAATGGCAACATACAGGAGTGAATGGTGACAAGGTGAACAACAATGATGAGCAAGACAAACAAGATGAGCAACAACAACCAAGGTAAGCAGTGACATACCAGGTGAACAATGAGGAGCAATGAACAATGGACAGTGGACAATGATAAACAATAATGACAGTGGCAATGATGAACAATGTGAACAACAACAACCAAGATAAGTAATGACATACTGGATAAACAACGATGAACAGGTTGAATGATGACAACAAGGTCAATAAGAAGGATGATGACAGCAATGGCAGTGAGGCTCTCAGGCAGATGATTACAATGATGAGAATAGAGTGGTGGAGAAAAATGGGAGAGTTGTGAGGAGGAGTGTGGTCAATATACACAACCTGTGAGCTGAGAGGTGGCCAAGGTCCTAGTGACTCACAGCATTTAGTGGGATCCCAAACTGTTTGCCAGCTAAATGGGTTTATTGACTAGTGTGCTGTAATGGTAACAAGCAATACAATACTCCAAGCCAATGACATCCTCTTTTTTGAGTTCACCTTCACACAGCTTTACAGAGACCCTTGGACTTATTTCCATCCAGTAACTCTTCATCCCTCAGCAATCACATGTTGATGGCATTTTCATCCATCAATTGGCACTTGGGCAACTAGTTCAGCTGTCAAGATGATCTTGAGTCACTCATGTACTCCTTATATATCCTGTTTGTGACTCACTTCTGTGGTTGCAGCTCAAAAGAGACTTTCTGGTAGCTCAGTTTTGTGATGCTCTACCTCTGGTGTTTACTTCTTTTCTCCTTTATTCCCATGAACTGTTATTCACACAAAAGTCAGACTACAACTATCCTCTCTCACTCTTTCATAGTCTCCAATCTCACATCACTGGATCTGTTCCTCTGCCTATTCTTCCACCTGAGGTCAAAATTTCCCAGCTGTCCTACTGGCTGGAAGTCATAGTTCCTGTGTTACTTACTCCTTAGCCAACAGTAAACAGGAGAGGTCTCTTGAAACCAACCACAAAATACAGCCACCCCTCAAGCCAGAAAGAAGTATGCAAAAAATCTTACTGCTTTATCCAATATATTGATCTTCGATTGCTTTCCTAGATGCTGGTGCCTACCAGTGGATAGCCATTGACTTACAATCAAGCTGTGCTGCTACAATATAGCATACAGTTGTACTCATTATTTTTCATGTATTATATAATTTAATTTGTTATTGGAACTTGGTACATGGTATTAGGGCAAAAAACTATGGCTTGAGCTATGAGCTGAGTTACATGGAGCTGAACTATGACTTTGACATGGCTTAGCTTGCATATATAAGTCAAATTGGGAAAGAGCTGAAATAAGCTGAGTTGGGACAATACTAATTCAAAGGAGGTGTGTGTTTTTGTTATGGGAATGAATTTGACTTTTTTAGAGAAGCAATTAATGATAGTAAGAATGGAATCATAGTTGTTGGAAGGGGGAAGATTGGTGATGAAATCTGTCAAGATATCTTCTCAAGGTACATTCTGTTATGATCACCTCCAATCCCATTCCATTTCCTACTCTCTTTATGCCTAACAATCCAATCAAGTCTTTTGACAAGACTTTCAAACCAACATCTACCTATGTTGTTCCAACCCATTCGTCCTTGAAGGACACATTCTAAATATAAACACCTCATGCCAAACCTATGCTCGGGACACAACCTGATTGGCTACCACATACTCACAGCCTTATTTATAAACAATCAATAGGATAAGATCCATTATGATTCCATTCCTTGGAAGCTTGACACTTCTCTTCCATTCTCAAGGCAGTGCCTTATCTATGACTCACTCACAGTCATTTTTTATCCACCAATCATAAATAGATACTAGACATCATACCACATTCCTTATTAGTGTACTATTGTAAATATGACCACACACAGTGGACAGTATATAAACCCCATACCTGTATTGTAGCACTCCAGTTTAATCAACTTCAATACTTCCCTCACAAAACATCTCTTCTAAGCTCAAAGCCTAGTCAGCTAATAATTGACCACTATAAAATCTCTTTCTTTTGAGGTTGCTTCACATTCAGTACTTTTTAAGAGTGAAGTTTACTGGCTGGCAGCTGATTTGACCCTTTGAACTGTGCAAATATTTCACAATGAGCATTACAACAAAACTAGGTAGGAACTGGCATTAACTCAAAGGCTCAGAGGGCTCTGATGTTTCCAACAATTCCAATGAAAATAGGTGTTACAAATGCTCCAAAACCCCTAACTTCAACCCCTATGTTTCCTCTATTATCTAATCACTCACATGACAACTCATTTCCAAAACTATGTATATCACACTCCTTCAAAATATTCTGTTCTCCTTCACACATTGCTTGTTGTGTTCCCCTCACTCTAGACTGATATGTCTCATGTTAAACCTATGCTCAATATCACTTCCCATTGGCTGCCACACTTGCATAGCCAAGCACAGCCCTCATCTATGACATCATTCCATTCTTACTCTATCGACCAATCATGTAATTCCACATGCACAGCCTTGATAGCATCACTTTCATTATTCAATCATATTTGCTTACTTAATAGAATATTCTAGAACTTTACAAATAGTTACAAATATCTTGTACTATTATATAAACTCAATTTCAACATCAGAGAACTTCAGTAGAGTTCTTCTGATATTTCACCTTAAAACCAACTAGGACAACCTCTAAGCTTTCTTACTACTCTTTTCCCTATATAAGTCTTAGTCCTTTTCAAGCTTGTTTCAATAGGGGTTGGATATTAACCCTCTATAGGAGTCAATAATCAAAGGTTTCTGACATTTCAAAGTTCTAGAATAGGGGTTCTGAGGGTTCTGAAGATAGGAGCTTCTGTCAGATGACAGAAGGTCAAAAATTCAAGGGTTTGAGTTTTTGATGTTCTGAGACAGGGGTTCTGAGGGTTCCAAAGATAGGAGCTTGTGGCAAAGGGTGTAGGGTCAAGAGTTGTTGAGGGCAATGTTGTCCTCAAGGTTCAAGGGTTCAAGGGTTTCAAGTGAAGGGGCCTCTGCTATGTCACAGGGGTCCAAAGGTTTGAAGAGGGCCTTCCTACAAGTAGTAGGAGGTTCAGATGCTATGACAGCAAGAGTGGTCAAGCACTAGAACTGAGTTGATCTAAGCTGAGGAGTACAGACAGGTACTCTACAGCTTATATACTGTTCATAGGATGCTGTGTCAGGTCAGCTAGAAGAATGACTCATCTCAAGTCAAAATGGAAATTGAGGATAGAGTAGAGATGGAACATCAAAAGACAGGAGGTGTTAAGACTGGGTCAACTCTAGTGAACTCTGGTGAACTCCGGAGTTATGTGCATGGGTAGGACCTTGGCTTCAGTGACTTAGAGCGGAGCACTGTGCTGTTTCTGTTGAATAGAGGGTTTATAACCTGTAGGAAATATGGTTGGTAGCCTATTAGAAACTCTGTAGAGTATTGTAAGTCACTAAAGAAAAGGACTACTACTCTAGGTGCAATGTAAGGTATGATTATGTGAGCAAAAAGTGTACTAAGTATGGAAATAAATTCCAACACTCTCCCTCAAACATGAAAGGCTAAGTAAAAGGACTGTAAATGTTTGCCTATGAGTAGAAAGTAAAATGTAATAAAGGTATACCAAAAGAATGGTTATAATGTCTTAAATTTTGAGTCCATAGTGAATGCGACAGCTTGAAGTGGCTGCACTTGAGCGATGTCCATATTTGGTAAGTTGCAGCTCAGCTAGATGGCTTTTTGCTGGCTGTGCGTGCGATCCTATCTGCTCAACTCCTGGCTTGTTTGTCTTCGAAGATTGCAGCCCGGGGTTGGTTCTACACCTTACCCAGTCCATATACAAGGTATGTGGTCGCTCCGAATGGTCCAATTTGGCCTTGGTGCGATCTGATACAGTGGTGAGTGAGTTCTCCTTCTATACTGTGTACTGACGTCGTTAGATCGCATCTGGGGCTTGCCATGTTGACATGGATTGTTCGTGCAGTCGGTAGGACATTTAGGAAGGTTCCTTGATGGTGTGGGCGGCCTAGGTATGTGTGTCGTTTTGCGGTTTTGCTGTTTGTGCTGACCTGTCTGCCTTATAGCTAGTAGTCGTGTTTCGACTTGTTTCAAGTCGTAGCATGTGCCACTCATTGCGCCGTCCTTCCAGCTCTCTCTCCCACTTGTATGGACTCCATTGCCATCGTTTTTGTGGCTTCGATTGCCCTTGACATTGCGTTTTGCTTCTGGTACCTCCTCCTGCCCTCCTAGGCCAGTACCTCAACATTGCGACTTCGTTTCGACAAGGTACTCATCATTGTCGCTCGTGGGCCTTCCTGGACGCCTATAAGAGCTGTCTGGGGCATTTACAACACTTCCTGGACCTTCTGGATTGACCTGGTGGTCGTCCTTGGCCATATGGCCTCCTGGCCCAGTATATCAACCTGGTGCATTCATTTTGTCGACGCATGTGTTTCTGACATTTGTAGGATGTTGATGGTCGACATGGATGCCTGCTTGTTTGGTCTTATGGCTCCAAATGCTTCTGTCATGGTCATCTGCCTCCTGGACCTCCTTCTGGACTCTTGAGGCTGAACCTCGAGCTTGTGCATTTGTTTCATCAACGCGCTCGGTGCTGACACTTTCAGGACGTTTCTGGTGGCTATGGATGCCTGCCCTATCGCTTTGGCAGTCCTGATCGACTCCCTCGTTGACCTTCGCCTCCTGCTCCCCAAGTCGCTCTCTTTGACCTACTACTCGACTTGGCATGTTCATTTCCTCAACATGCCAGTTCCTATGGTCTCTGGTACATCTCTGGTACCTGTAGAAGTCGCCTGGTGTGACGGTTTTGCTGCCCAGGTCATATGGTGCGAGTAGGAGTCGCCTAGGTGAGTAATACTGTTCTTGGTCATTTGACCGTTTGTCCAACTGTTATGTTCTGCAGCTTTATTTGCTGCTTCCCATTGTCCTCGAGGCTTCTGGATGATCCTGATGCATCTGTGTCATCTATAGTGGCCTCGACTTCATTGCTTGCAAACTCAACTCACTCTCCCTCAATGTTAAGGCTATGCAGGATTTCCAGCGACAACTCTGGTCAACTCTGGATACAACTCCGGAGTTGCATGAGGGGTTCGGGACTTCGGCTTCAGCGACTCAGAGCAGAGCGCTGCACCCTTACTGTCCTTGTTGGGGGTCCCGGATTTCGGAGGACAAAGAGGACAGAGTGGGTTGAAGGGTGAACTCAAAGTGGAGCGAGATGAGAGAGGAGTGCCGGGGAAGTCTTAGTCGATATTCAAGCTAGAGTATCTACGACAAGGTGCAGACTTATATATGGAGGATGGGAAACGTAACTGGGACAGAGATAAATAAGTCCGGAGTCAGAAGGGTCGGAGTAAAAGTCGGAGACAGAGAATGGACAAGGGTCGACAGAGAACGGAGAAGGGTTGACAGAGAAATGTACATGCAGGGTCGGAGGTAACTAGGACGGAGGCAATACATGACGAGATAGAATGTAAACTATAAACGGAGAATGGAGAGACGGAGATCTACAGATGGGGTATCAGAGTGTGCGAGGATGCTGTAGTTGGGTCTCGGAGGTGTGGAGTAGGTCGGAGGAATGGCATGTGACACTCAAGCACTGTGCCTGGGGATTTGTCTGGTGGCCTTCCTTGTGGGTTTGAGGTGTCTCCATGATCTGTCGACACTTTCAACGCATCTGTCATGTCTGCTTCATCGATGGTAGGTATGGCATTCAAGCTTGCACATCCATCCCACTCCCTCACAAGCTGAATGCTCTCGGGTTCGTTCGATTGACTTGTGGCCTCATCGGACAGTTTAGCAGCTGTTGGCAGGGCTGGTGATTGTCCTGGTATGTCGCTGTCATGTCATGGTGGTCACTGATTGCTTTTTTCATCTAGTGTTGGCATTCGTTCGCGTATGCACGTGGTTGGCCTCGCCACCTTGTTTGACACGATACAGCCATCCTGGCCTTGTTCCCACTTGGTCCTGGTGTCTAGAGGCTTGTCCTCGATGCCTTCGTTGATCTCTGCTGTCTCCTCGCCACCTCTCACTACCTCCATCTCCACTCTTTTGTCATCCTGCTCCGTTGTACTTGATGCATCGTCAGGGGACTCTGTGGGTGCATCTGGCCAGCATTTGTCGCTGTCCGTCGCCTCTGCAGGGTTTCTCGATGTTATTGGGTCTTTGTTGATGACTTCTGGTTGTTTTGTATTGTCAGTTGTTGTTGGTTTCTTCGGCAGGGTTCCTGACTTCCCTCCAGTCATTTTGTTAGGTTTTGTGCTTGCCAGTTGACACCATTTGTCAGCTTTCACTCCCACGACTCCGTCCTCCTCTTCCATGCCTGTCCTCATCTTGAGCGGCCAGTTTGGTAGGTTGTCCGATGCGCCCGCAGGCCTTGTAGGCTCGGCGCATGTCACTGTTGGGCTTGCATGGTCAGTGGCTGCATTGTGTGCCTGCTGACTTGCCGTTCAGGCTTCCGTGGCTGCGTGGTGGGCTTCTGTGGTCGCGCTTTTGCTATCCTTGCCACTCACTTGGCATGTGAGGCTTACGCCGGCTTCACGTGCCTTGTTGGACTGCTTCAGTAGGTTATTGGGTGCCGCTATAGCTGTGCGAGGGACTTCTGAGTCGCATGCTTGTAGGCTGCTTCCCCTGGGTGATATTGTGACTCGTTTGATGCAGTCAGCTAGTCATAGTCGCCATTGGTTGATGTGCCTTATTTCCGAGGATTTGGTAGGCATCTTGTTAGCCTTTATGGCTGTGAGAACAACTTCATAGGCTGCTGGCAGCATCGTGCATTGAGCTTCCCACATGGCTTGAATAAGCTTCTCATGGTAATCCATCCAGCTATGTCCATTGAGACTTGAGACTTGGACCTTTAGGCCGTCTTTGAGCTCAACTTTGTAGTAAGCCATTTTGCTGAATCCAAGCAGGGAATTTGGGTGAGTTTGCTACTGAGCACAGGTGAGGCTCAACCAAGGCTCATAACCTGTTGAATAGAGGGTTTATAACCTGTAGGAAATATGGTTGGTAGCCTATTA